>CM055126.1:4428804-4518804 GCA_029206835.1 Rana muscosa | reverse complement strand
ATAGTAATCTGCAAAAAAAATTAAAAAATGAAATAGATGCTAATAGTCTGCAGGAGATCTGCAAAAAAATGAAATGGATGTTAATAGTCTACAGGAGACCTGCTAAAAAAATAGATGCTAATAGTCTGCAGGAGATCTGGTGAGAAAATGAAATAGATACTAATAGTCTGCAGGAGATCTGCAAAAAAAAATGAAATAGATGCTAATAGTCTGTAGGAGATCTTATGGAAACAAATAATAATCTGCAATTTTTTTTTAAATTAAATAGATATTATCTATATTCTATTCTGTTCTATTGTTTTTCTAGTCTATTTTCTTTTTCTATTCTAATCTTTTCTATTCAAATTCGAATTCATTCTATACGAAATTCGAATGTCGGAAAAAAGTATATATATATAACTAGAGGTCGACCGATATGGGTTTTTCGCTGGCCGATGCCGATGCCGATATTTAGAAATTTGGGCGGCCGATGGCCGATATATGATGCCGATTTTTGTGGCCGATTTTTGTGGCCGATTAAAAAAAAAAAAAAAAAAAAACCTCACCCACTCCACTCCTTCCTGCTTACTCCCGTCACTCTAGCACACACTTGATGTCCTCAGTACAGATGGCACTGGCAGGTGGCATTGGTTTGGAACTGGCAGGTGGCACTGGCAGGTGGCACTGGTGTGGAACTGGCAGGTGGCACTGATTGGCACTAGCAGATGGCGCTGGTTTGGAACTGACAGTTGGCACTGGCAGGTGGCACTGGTTTGGAACTGGCAGGTGGCACTGGCAGGTGGCACTGGTGTGGAACTGGCAGGAGGCACTGATTAGCACTGGCAGGTGGCACTGATTGGCACTAGCAGATGGCGCTGGTTTGGAACTGGCAGGTGGCACTGGCAGGTGGCACTGGTGTGGAACTGGCAGGTGGCACTGATTGGCACTAGCAGATGGCGCTGGTTTGGAACTGACAGTTGGCACTGGCAGGTGGCACTGGTTTGGAACTGACAGATGGCACTATTGGCACTGGCAGGTGGCGCTGATTGGCACTAGCAGGTGGCACTGGTTTGGAACTGACAGATGGCACTGGTTTGGAACTGACAGATGGCATTGGCACTGGCAGGTGGCACTGGTTTGGAACTGACAGATGGCACTATTGGCACTGACTGATGGCACTGATTGGCACTAGCAGGTGGCACTGGTTTGGAACTGACAGATGGCACTGATTGGCAGTGGCGCTGGCTGGCAGTGGTGCTGGCTGGCGGTGGCGGGTGGCGCTGGCTGGCGGTGGCTGGCGCTGGCTGGCGCTGGCTGGCGGTGGCGCTGGCAGGTGGTGGCGCTGGCTGGCGGTGGAGGGTGGCGCTGGCTGGCGGTGGCGGGCGGCGCTGGCTGGCGGTGGTGGGTGGCGCTGGCTGGCGGTGGTGGGTGGCGCTGGCTGGCGGTGGCGGCGTGTGGCGCTGGCTGGCGGTGGCGGCGGGTGGTGCTGGCTGGCGGTGGCGCTGGCTGGCGGTGGCGGGTGGCACTGGCTGGCGGTGGCAGGTGGTGCTGGCGGTGGCGGGTGGCACTGGCTGGCGGTGGCGGGTGGTGCTGGCGGGTGGCACTGGCTGGAGGCACTGACAGATTGCACTGATTTTGCGGACCCAGCAGCTAAATTACATCAGCCAATGATTGGGCTGCTTTAGAAAGGGGGCGGGGCCACATACACATAGCGACCCGCCCAGATACCATCCTATTAGCTGGTGTAATATAGCTGCTGGGTCCCGCCCACCCCAGCCCGGGTCCCGCCCACCCCGACATCGAGCTGACAGCTCCTCTCTCTCTCTCCTTTCTGCTCACACACTCAGCGGCTCTGGCTGCATCAAGAGCTGCGCTGAGTGTGTGAGCAGAGAGGAGAGAGAGACAGAGAGGAGCTGTCAGCTCGATGTCGGTGTGGGCGGGACCCAGCAGCTATATTACACCAGCTAATGGGATGGTATCTGGGCGGGTCGCTACGTGTATGTGGCCCGCCCCCTTTCTAAAGCAGCCCAATCATTGGCTGGTGTAATTTAGCTGCCGGGTCTTGCCCATCCCCGACATCAAGCTGACAGCTCCTCTCTGTCTCTCTCTCCTCTCTGCTCACACACTCAGCGCGGCGCTTGATGCTGCCAGAGGCGCTAAGTGTGGAGAAGGAAGAATGAGCGGAGGTCAGTCTGAAATATCGGCCTAATCTTGATAATAAATCGGCCGATGCCGATTTATCAAAAATGGCCAAATATCGGCCGATATATCGGCCAGCCGATATATCGGTCGACCTCTATATATAACCATCTTCCGAAATTCGGATTTAGTATATAATGATTTTGATTTTAATAGAAAAGATTTGAATAGAATATGAAAGAATAGACTAGAAAAAAATAGAACAGAATAGAATAAAATATAATATATTTTATTCTGTTCTATTGTTTTTCTAGTCTATTCTCTGTTTTTCAATTTTATTATAATCTTTTCTATTCGGTTGAAATAATTTCGAATCCGGTTGAAATATTATCGAATTTGGTTGAAATATTAACGAATGCGGATGAAATATTATCGAATCCGGTAGAAATATTTTCGAATTTGGTTGAAATATTAACGAATGCGGATGAAATATTATCGAATCCGGTAGAAATATTTTCGAATTTGGTTGAAATATTTTCGAATGCGACCGATTTTTCGAATTCGATCGAAAACAAAACGAATTCCGAAAACGAATTTAACAAATTTAACTAATCCAACTAAACAAAATTAATTCATTAACGAATTAAAACGAAACAAATTTTTTCCTTTTGCACATGTCTACTACTGGTGATTCTGACACACCTCTCTCCTCCATCCCTTCCTCTTCTTCTTCTTCTTCCATGGCCTCTTCCTGTGCTTTGTCCTCGGAACCAGCAGTGCTCCGTAGGCGTTCAAGGGGCTACGCAATAAGCAGGCAAAAAGATGCCATGCGGTGCTTGAGCTGGTGTGCTTGGGGGACAGGAGCCACACTGGGGCAGAGATTCTGTCAGCTCTACAGGGGCAGGCTCAGAGGTGGTTTACGCCACACCAGCTTAAGCCAGGAATGGTGGTTTGTGACAATGGCACCAACCTCCTCTCCGCCCTCTGACAGGGACAACTGACTCATGTGCCCTGTTTGGCTCACGTCCTTAACTTGGTAGTGCAGCGGTTCTTGGGCAGGTACCCGGGCTTACAGGAGGTCCCGAGGCAGGCCAGGAAACTCTGTGTGCCTTCCCGCAGGTCATATAATGCCAGTGCTTGGCTGGCTGACCTCCAAAAGGAATAAAACCTACCCAAGAACCGCCTAATCTGTGACATGCCCACCAGGTGGAACTCAACGTTGGCCATGCTGCAGCGGCTGCACACGCAGCAGAGGGCCATCAATGAGTATCTGTGCCAATATGGCACCAGTACTGCCACGCCAGTAGGGCATGATCAGGAATGCATGCACTGTCCTGTCACCATTTGAGGAGGCCACGAGGATGGTGAGCAGTGACAGTGCATGCATCAGTGACACTGTCCCTCTTGTCCACCTGTTGGAGCACACGCTGCGTGGAATAATGGACAGGGCACTTGAGGCAGAACAGAGGGAGAAAGAGGAGTACTTCCTTACCTCTCAAGGCCCCCTTTATCCAGACAGTGTTCCTGCTGGCCCGTCTATGACACAGGAAGAGGACGAGGAGGAGGAAGAGGAGGATTGTGTTAGCATGGAGTTGGAGCCTAGCACTCAGCATCAGCAGCAGTCTTCGAGGGATCAATTACAGTCCAGAGAAACCCATTGACTTGTACGTGGCTGGGAGGAGGTGGCTGCGGATCATGTCGTCCTGAGTGACCCAGAGGACTCCGGACCGAATGCCTCAGCAAACCTACGCTGCCTGGCCTCCCTGATCCTGCAAAGCCTGCGGAAGGATCCTCGTATTCATGTGATCAAGGAGAGGGATCATTACTGGCTGGCAACCCACCTTGATCCACGTTACAAGGGTAAGGTTGCGGACCTTATCTTGCCATCGCAGAGGGAGCAGAGGATGAAACATCTTTGGGAGGCCTTGCAGAAAGGTCTGTGCAATGCGTTCCCAGAGACTGGGAGGTTACAAAATCCTGGTCCTGGACAACGTGTTGCTGAGGCTTTGGTCAGTCAAAGAAGGAGCGGTGGAGAAGGTGGCCGTCTGACCGATGTGTTCAGACAATTTTTTTAGTCCACAGCCCCAAGGTATGATCGGTTCCAGCAACCATCATCAGCGTCTGATTTACATGGTGCAGGAATACCTAGGGGCAAGATCAGACTTGGACACCTTTCCCACCGAAGATCCTCTGGGTTACTGGGTCTTGAGGATGGATCACTGGCCAGAGCTTGCACAGTATGCAGTTGAGCTACTGGCCTGTCCTGCATCCAGCGTTCTTTCGGAACGCACATTCAGTGCTGCTGGAGGCTCTGTAACCAATCACAGGGTGCGCCTGTCCACCGAATCGGTCGATCGGCTGACCTTCATAAAAATGAATCAGTCTTGGATCACCAGATACCAAGCACCTGATGCTGATGTAACCGAATATTTTTTTTTTTAATGGGAGATCGCTTCAAGACTGCCTATGCTGATTCTGAGTGACTACCCTGTTATGCTGAGTGGCTATCCTCTTCCTCCTCAATGTTCATTCTGATAGCTTGTAAGAACATTTTTGGTTCTGGGCACCGTCACCAATGGCTAAGGCCCAATTTTTCAGCCCCTGTTTAACAGGGGCGCGTAATTACAATTTTTGATGCAATACTTTGCAGCAGGGCTCATTCCTGCGCTCCAACTATAGTATCTGTGAGGGGTTGCAGTGTTGTGGCACCAGTGCCTAAAGCCTAATTTTTCTGCCCCTGTATAACAGGGGCGTGTAATTACAATTTTTGCTGCAATAATTTGCAGCAGGGCTCATTCTTGCACTCCAACTAGAGTTTCTGTGAGGGGTTGCAGTGTTGTGGCACCAGCACCTGTGCCTAAGGCCCAATTTTTCTACCCCTGTTAAACAGGGGCATGTAATTACAATTCTTGATCTAATATTTCACAGCAGGGCCTGTTCCTGCACCCACCAAGAGTAACTGTGAGGCCTTACAGTGGTGTGGCAACACCAACACCTAAGGCCCAAATTTCTGCAGAGTATATAGGGCAGGCCCCTACTTTCAAACATCCAACTTACAAACGACTCCTACTTGCAAATGGAGGGAGACAACAGGAAGTGAGTGGAAATCTACACCTAGGAAGGGAAATTCTCTCCTCTAAGAGTTAATATGGGAAGAATGTGTCTCCTCTCCACTTATGCTTTATCACCAATCCTTGTTTCACTAAAAACCCCAAATTTTCTAAAACCAATTGTCATTGGGACAGAAAGTGAGGTGAAATGTTCTGAACCAGGTGCACAGACAGCAAAACAAATGTTACAGGGGTGATAACCCTTCCCTATGTTTTCCAAAAAGCTTAAAAATATATTTTTTTGGCTGGAGCTACACTTTAAAAATGTACCAGTTCTAAATTACAAACAGATTCTAATTAAGAACAAACCTACAGTCCCTGTCTTGTATGCACCGCCTGTATATTGCTGTACAGAGTATATAGGGCCTGGGGGCCCCACGCCTTTCCTTTTTTTAATTTGGGTGCGGGGTTCCCCACAATATCTATACAAGACCCAAATGGGGGGGTGGGGGGGTACTCATGCCGATTTTCTCAATGATTTTCATCCATATTGCCGGGACCACACATTACATTAAAGCCGCAAGCAGTTTTAAATTACTTTTTTTCCTTTAGAAATGTCATTTTGTGCAGGGACAGTTCTAAACACGGGAAACACGTGCCACTTCACAGGTATACTATAGACACCCCCCCAAGTACGATATTTAAAGGAATGTTTCACTTTTTTTTTCTCTTTAAGCATCATTAAAATCACTGCTCCTGAAAAAACTTTTTTTAGCATTGATACATGTCCCCTGGGGCAAGACCCGGGTCCCCAAACCCTTTTTAGGACAATAACTTGCATATTAGCCTTTAAAAATAGCACTTTTGATTCCGAACGTTCGAGTCCCATAGACTTTAACGGTGTTCAATAGTTTGCGCAAACTTTCGGTCCGTTCGCAGGTTCTGGTGCGAACCGAACCAGGGGGTGTTTGGCTCATCCCTACCTATAAGCTATATGGAAAGCGCCATGTTAAAGATAAGTGATTGTGTGCAATAGATTAAATATATGTGCAAATTAGCAATGAAATACATCAAATGGACATATTTTAATAAATAAAGTATTTTTCCATTTTGTCAAGTGCTTAATTTAAAAAAAGGGCAAAATAAGCAATAAAGTGCATCGAAAAACATTTATATTAACCACTTGCCGACCGCCGCACACCGATGTACGTCGGCAGAATGGCACGGGCAGGCAGATTGGCGTACAGGTACGTCCCTTTAAATCTGCCGCCCAGCGAGTGCTGCCGCGGGCCCCAGGAACTCGATGTTCCCGGGAGTCCCGTGATTGCGGTCGGCAAGGACAGAACAGGGGAATGCCTTTGTAAACAAGGCATTCCCCTATTCTGCCTAGTGACACTGTCACTGATGACCGTTCCCCGTGATCGGGAACGGTCATCAGTGACGTGTCACGTGTAGCTACGCCCCCTAACAGTAAGAATCACTCACTAGGTCACACTTAACCCCTGCAGCGCCACCTAGTGGTTCACCCCTTCACTGCCAGCGTAATTTTTACAGTAAGCAGTGCATTTTTATAGCACTGTTCGCTGTAAAAATGACAATGGTCCCAAAATGGTGTCAAAAGTGTCCGATGTGTCCGCCATAAAGTCGCAGTCACGATAAAAATCGCTGATCGCCACCATAACTAGTAAAAAATAATTATTAATAAAAATGCCATAAAACAGTCCCCTATTTTGCGGAAGCTATAACTTTTGCGCAAACCAATAAATAAACGCTTATTGCGATTTTTTTTTACCAAAAATATGCAGAAGAATACGTATCGGCCTAAACTGGAAAAAAATGTTTTTTTATACATTTTTTGGGGATATTTATTATAGCAAAAAGTAAAAAATATTGCATTTTTTTCAAAATATAGAATTTTTTTCAAAATTGTCGCTGTATTTTTGTTTATAGCGCAAAAAAAAAAACCGCAGAGGTGATCAAATACCACCAAAAGAAAGCTCTATTTGTGGGGGTAAAAAGGACGTAAATTTTGTTTGGGAGTCACATCGCGCAATTGTCAGTTAAAGCGACGCAGTGCCGAATCGCAAAAAGTGGCCTGGTCTTTGACCACCAAATGGTCCTGGGCTTAAGTGGTTAAAGTCCTTGTCTTTGTTTCAATTGCTTGGTAATCAGAACCGTTCTGCGTGCTGGGGAAAAAAATCATTGATCTAATTCCAATGAGTGATCACAGCATTCGTGACTTATCCGTGCTCTATTATTTCTGCACTCACCAGATATTCCTTCCCTGCTTGGGGTATGAGACATTCACAGTGTTGGGCACTGTGTGGCACCCTGGAGATTGTCCCGTCCCCACTATGATGGTAGTGGTGCTTCAGTTATATACCATCTGAAGGAGAAAGGGACGCCCAATAGTGTATTATCGTGGGAACGGAAGTTTGAGTGAAAAGAGAGTTATTTTCAAGGCTCATTTGATTCATCTTTGTGGTGAGTTTTAACCCCAGAGGGGGAGAGTGCCTCACTTTTGGTGAAGACTGGGAGCAGGTGTAGGGTGCACTGTTTATCCAATTCCTAGAAACACTCACCATTTTAGGACTTTTTGTTGCTACGTCATCATCATTTTTTATCTCATGTGGAGTTGGACACTTACCCAATACTAGCGCTGTTTTATCAATTGGACTTTCCTTTGGTTCCAGGATTTGATGTATTATTTTATTCAATTACATACGTTACATGGGTACTATTGCATGTTATCAGTTCCCTAATGTTGTATTCAATTCCGTTTGCCAGGGAGGTGAAATTCACCTTTTTCTTGCTAGTTCTTTTGCTCTTCCTACATGGGAGACATTTTCCGCATTTGAACAAACCTTTGAGGTGTTTGAATATTTTAATTTGCTTCGGTGAGTCCAGGGCATTGTACACAAGTCTGTCTGTCAAGTTACTTTCATTTGCGTTGTGAACATTGGCTATTATGCTGGGTAACTCACAATCATTGTTGTTGCCGCCTGTGGCGGCTGGTGCTCAAAATTTTTGGGGGGGCGCAAACAAACTGAAAAAAAAACAAAAAACATCAATTGCCGCCACTGTGCCCATTAAACACAGCCACTGTGCCCAAACGCCACCAGTTTGCCCCCTCAAATGCAGCCAGTTTGTCCCCAAATGCGGCCAGTTTGTCCCCAAATGCAGCCAGTTTGTCCCCAAATGCAGCCAGTTTGTCCCCATATACAGCCAGTTTGTCCCCAAATGCAGCCAGTTTCCCCCAAATACAGCCAGTTTCCACCCATATACAGCCAGTTTGTCCCCATATACAGCCAGTTTGTCCCCATATACAGCCAGTCTGTCCCCAAATGCAGCCAGTTTGTCCCCAAATGCAGGCAGTTTGTCCCCATGTACAGCCAGTTTGTCCCCATGTACAGCCAGTTTGTCCCCAAATGCAGCCAGTTTCCCCCCAAATGCAGCCAGTTTACCCCAAATACAGCCAGTTTGTCCCTATATACAGCCAGTTTGTCCCCAAATACAGCCAGTTTGTCCCCATATACAGCCAGTTTGTCCCCCATATACAGCCAGTTTGTCCCCAAATGCAGCCAGTTTGTCCCCATATGCAGCCAGTTTGTCCCCATATGCAGCCAGTTTGTCCCCGTATGCAGCCAGTTTGTCCCCGCATACAGCCAGTTTGTCCCCATATACAGCCAGTTTGTTCCCAAATACAGCCAGTTTGTCCCCAAATACAGCCAGTTTGTCCCCAAATACAGCCAGTTTCCCCCCAAATACAGCCAGTTTGTCCCCAAATGCAGTCAGTTTGTCCCCAAATGCAGCCAGTTTGTCCCCATATGCAGCCAGTTTGTCCCCAAATGCAGCCAGTTTCCCCCAAATACACCCAGTTTCCACCCATATACAGCCAGTTTGTCCCCATATACAGCCAGTTTGTCCCCATATACAGCCAGTCTGTCCCCAAATGCAGCCAGTTTGTCCCCAAATGCAGCCAGTTTGTCCCCATGTACAGCCAGTTTGTCCCCATATACAGCCAGTCTGTCCCCAAATGCAGCCAGTTTGTCCCCAAATGCAGCCAGTTTGTCCCCAAATGCAGCCAGTTTGTCCCCATATACAGCCAGTTTGTCCCCAAATGCAGCCAGTTTCCCCCAAATACAGCCAGTTTCCACCCATATACAGCCAGTTTGTCCCCATATACAGCCAGTTTGTCCCCATATACAGCCAGTCTGTCCCCAAATGCAGCCAGTTTGTCCCCAAATTCAGGCAGTTTGTCCCCATGTACAGCCAGTTTGTCCCCATGTACAGCCAGTTTGTCCCCAAATGCAGCCAGTTTCCCCCCAAATGCAGCCAGTTTACCCCAAATACAGCCAGTTTGTCCCTATATACAGCCAGTTTGTCCCCAAATACAGCCAGTTTGTCCCCATATACAGCCAGTTTGTCCCCCATATACAGCCAGTTTGTCCCCAAATGCAGCCAGTTTGTCCCCATATGCAGCCAGTTTGTCCCCATATGCAGCCAGTTTGTCCCCGTATGCAGCCAGTTTGTCCCCGCATACAGCCAGTTTGTCCCCATATACAGCCAGTTTGTCCCCATATACAGCCAGTTTGTTCCCAAATACAGCCAGTTTGTCCCCAAATACAGCCAGTTTGTCCCCAAATACAGCCAGTTTCCCCCCAAATACAGCCAGTTTGTCCCCAAATGCAGCCAGTTTGTCCCCAAATGCAGCCAGTTTGTCCCCATATGCAGCCAGTTTGTCCCCAAATGCAGCCAGTTTCCCCCAAATACACCCAGTTTCCACCCATATACAGCCAGTTTGTCCCCATATACAGCCAGTTTGTCCCCATATACAGCCAGTCTGTCCCCAAATGCAGCCAGTTTGTCCCCAAATGCAGCCAGTTTGTCCCCATGTACAGACAGTTTGTCCCCATATACAGCCAGTTTGTCCCCATATACAGCCAGTCTGTCCCCAAATGCAGCCAGTTTGTCCCCAAATGCAGCCAGTTTGTCCCCATGTACAGCCAGTTTGTCCCCATGTACAGCCAGTTTGTCCCCATATACAGCCAGTTTCCCCCCAAATGCAGCCAGTTTGTCCCTATATACAGCCAGTTTGTCCCCAAATACAGCCAGTTTGTCCCCATATACAGCCAGTTTGTCCCCCATATACAGCCAGTTTGTCCCCAAATGCAGCCAGTTTGTCCCCATATGCAGCCAGTTTGTCCCCATATGCAGCCAGTTTGTCCCCGTATACAGCCAGTTTGTCCCCATATACAGCCAGTTTGTCCCCATATACAGCCAGTTTGTCCCCATATACAGCCAGTTTGTCCCCAAATACAGCCAGTTTGTCCCCAAATACAGCCAGTTTGTCCCCAAATGCAGCCAGTTTGTCCCCATATACAGCCAGTTTGTCCCCATATACAGCCAGTTTGTCCCCATAAACAGCCAGTTTGTCCCCATATACAGCCAGTTTGTCCCCATAAACAGCCAGTTTCCCCCCAAATGCAGCCAGTTTCCCCCAAATACAGCCAGTTTGCCCCCATATACAGCCAGTTTGTCCCCATAAACAGCCAGTTTGTCCCCATAAACAGCCAGTTTCCCCCCAAATGCAGCCAGTTTCCCCCAAATACAGCCAGTTTGTCCCCATATACAGCTAGTTTGTCCCCATATACAGCCAGTTTGTCCCCATAAACAGCCAGTTTCCCCCCAAATGCAGCCAGTTTCCCCCAAATACAGCCAGTTTGTCCCCATATACAGCCAGTTTCCCCCCAAATGCAGCCAGTTTCCCCTCAAATGCAGCCAGTTTGTCCCCATATGCAGCCAGTTTGTCCCCAAATACAGCCAGTTTGATAATGGACGTTTTCCCCAATGGGGCTTTGGACAGCAATATAGTATGTCGAATTGAAAGTATAAAACATATTTATTTGAAAGTTGTCATAAGACACAATTGGGTTACAATAAATAAAACACGTAAAACGGTCTGGCCAGATAAATTCCTGCATAATCCAATATTACCATATATGCAAAATGTGAAACAAGATTGCATAACAAATGTATGTGGGTGTAAATTACTGACGCGTTTTGACCATTCGCTGGTCATCTTCAGGGGGATCGTTGACTCTAAGAGACATAAAATAACTTCAAATATTGGAAAAATTTATAATCATACATCACAGTACAAGTATGGTATGGCGATATAGTTACCGCTTAAAAATGGAGTAGACAGTTGCATGGCCAGAAATGTCAGAAAACCGTGGAGCAATCCGGAGGGTCACGTAGTCGCCCGCCACCCGCCCACACACAGGGGGAAGGAGCCCAATCCTTTGGGCTTACAAGAAGCCACACTGGTGACGCCTGCCAGAAGGCAGCAGAGGACAGGAGAAACACCTGCAACAAGTTCCCAAATTAATGACCATATATGGAATAAGGAGATAGGGTAAGTTAGCTCTTGGCTGCATTGCAAGTGTACTGAATGGGAATTCTATATATTAAGTATATGGACTAGCTGCGATCTTATCTATAAATGTATATGCATCAAGATGTCCTAGGGTTACAATAATATGGTAGGTCAATGTAAATTAAATGATAATGATACTTGAATCATGTGTGAAAGAATGGGAAGTGAATGGACTAAAAGTAAAAATGTATTATTGAGTGAGCGTCAGTGAAGTGATGAAAAAAAATCGCACAAACTGCATGGTGGTAGGTCAAGCTGCCCATAAGGGGCTGTAGGATAGTAGAAAGGGTTGGTAATGTGAGTATATGCTGTGAATGAATGAAATGCATGTCAACAGCTAATGAAGCATGTGAGAGAAGAGTAAAAAATGCACAAACTGCCTGGTGATAGGTATAACTGCCCATAGAGGGATGTAAGATGGTAAAAAGTTTTGGTGATGTGAATATGTACAGCTTGACTTACCACCATGCAGTTTGTGCGATTTTTTTTTTTTTCATCATCACTTCACTGACGCTTAATGCAATAGGTGCCCATCAATTTTACATATCAGTGCCTCCTTATCGGTGCCACCTTATTAGTGCCAACTCATCAGTGCCGACTCATCAATGCCCGTCAGTGAAGGAGAAAACTCAATTTTATAACAGAAACAAAGGAAAAAAAAATAATTCAAAAATGTCGGTCTTTTTTAGTTTGTTTAGCAAAAAATAAAAACCGCAGAGGTGATCAAATACCAACAAAAGAAAGCTCTATTTGTGGGAAGAAAATGATAAAAAAATTGTTTGGGTACAGTGTAGCATGACCGCGCAATTGTCATTCAAAGTGCGACAGCGCTGAAAGCTCAAAATTGTCCTGGGCAGGAAGGGGCGAAAGTGCCTGGTATTGAAGTGGTTAAAAAATAAAATTGTAAAAAATAAAATACTAAAAATAGAAACTACTGACATCGTCCGCCGCTGTACTGACTGTAAGATGGTCAGTATATATACACATGAACACGCACACGTGTGTTTGAGCTTTGGGGTGCACATCCTAATGCAATAGGCCGTGCACACCTATGCTTGTGACCCCACCGACTGGGGGGGGGGGGGGGTGGCAGTGGGTGGATTGTTTGCTGCCCCCCAAAAAAAAAATATACCACCAGTCACCACTGAGCAGAGCTTACAGCGAACACTAAACTGATAAGTAGTATATTTTGTGAAGAAAAAAAAACAAACTGATAAGCAGTAAAGGCTTTGAAAGTGTCACTTATGAGATTTTTAATTATTATACAGAAGTTTAAATCTTGACATATTTGGTATCTATGGATATGATGCTACGCCAACTTTTATATTATACCAATAAATTGGGTATTATGTTATACAGTATATGTTAATGTGTTTTTTCCTGAAAATTTGCACGGGAGAAACAGCTACGCAAATATCGTGCAACGTAAAAAATTGCAAACAGCCATCATTTTATTCTCCAGGGCCTCTGCTTTCAGGAAATATAACTTTTGTTTTTTTTTTACAGGGGAGGGGTTACAGTAATGTCTATTAAAATATGCAGATTTTGACACCTGCAAAAACCTTGAAAAAGTTGAAAAATGGATAATGTGTTCAACTTCCAAAATGCTGAGGATTTAATACTACTTCAATCTCTGTGCTTGTTCGCAAGAAACAGAAGGTCAGCTCTATTGGAATTCAACGATTTGGACCAGCCAGCCTCACGCATGCAGCAAGGGTCCTGCAACCAGAATGTATACAGGGGAGCTGGGGCAGCACAGCTCGGAGGAGCTCATGGTGAAAGCAGAAGTGAAGGGGCGGGGCTGACAACTAGTTTCAAAGCAGCCACGCCACGCCCCTTTCCGAGGCTGTGCATGACAGCTCTGCGTGACTTGAGCCCCAAACCCCGCCCCTACTCCGGCTTTGCTCATGCGCAGTGAAGCTGTCCCTGTGGGAAGGGCGGGGCTGTTTATACAGAGCTGGTCTGTATTGGGGAGGAGCCCGGTCGGCACACACCGAAGACATGCTGAAATTAGCGGCCGGGGATGTGGAGGAGATGCGGATGATCGGGGACGGGGGGTTCGGTCGGGTGTACAGAGGACGGAGCAGGAAGCTGGGGATGGAGGTGGCGGTGAAGATTCTGAATCGGGAGAGCTGGTGAGAGACCGTCATGTGATCGTACCGATCAGATCTCATCCGATGGAATACAATGATGACCAGTGGGTTGTCCCGATACCACTTTTTAACACCTAATACGAGTACCGATACTTTTTTCAAGTACTCGCCGATACCGATCCTTTTTTTTAATCTCATGTGACAGTGGCACACGTGTCATTATTTTTATTTTATTTTATATATTTTTTAATTTTTTTACAATGTTTTCTTTTTTAAGGGGGTGGACAGTGTCAGTGTGTTTTTAATTTTATTTTTTATTTTTTACAATTAATTTTTCTATTATTTATTGCAATTCTTCTTTTTTTTTATCAGCCCTGTTGGGGGGCTATGGTGAGATATCAGGGGTCTTAACAGACCTCTGACATCTCCCATTTGAGACAGGGAAAGGGACTAGGGACACTGATTCCTCAGTCCCTTTCTCAGCAGCCTCCGCTGCACTGATAATGAATGGAGAGAAGACAGCGGCTTCTCTTCATTCATTAACTGAAACATTGTAATCACAGTTTACGATGTTTCAGTTCAGTGAATGGACAGAGTCAGAGGAGTCGGAGGAGTCGTAGGAGGAGTCGTAGTCGTAGGAGGAGTCGGAGGAGTCGTAGGAGGAGTCGTAGTCGTAGGAGGAGTAGGAGGAGTCGTAGTCGTAGGAGGAGTCGTAGTAGTCGTAGGAGGAGTCGTAGGAGGAGTCGTAGTAGTCGTAGGAGGAGTCATAGTCGTAGGAGAAGTCGGCGTCGTCGTAGGAGTAGGAGGAGTCGTCGTAGGAGGAGTCGTCGTAGGAGGAGTCGTCGTAGGAGGAGTCGTCGTAGGAGAAGTCGTCGTAGGAGTCGTCGTAGGAGTCGTCGTAGGAGAAGTCGTCGTAGGAGGAGGAGGAGGAGTCGTAGGAGTCGTCGTAGGAGAAGTCGTCGTAGGAGGAGGAGGAGGAGTCGTAGGAGTCGTCGTAGGAGAAGTCGTCGTAGGAGAAGTCGTCGTAGGAGAAGTCGTCGTAGGAGGAGTCGTCGTAGGAGGAGTCGTCGTAGGAGGAGTCGTCGTAGGAGGAGTCGTCGTAGGAGGAGGAGGAGGAGTCGTCGTAGGAGGAGGAGGAGGAGGAGTCGTCGTAGGAGAAGTCGTCGTAGGAGGAGTCGTCGTAGGAGAAGTCGTCGTAGGAGGAGTCGTCGTAGGAGGAGTCGTCGTAGGAGGAGTCGTCGTAGGAGGAGTCGTCGTAGGAGGAGTCGTCGTAGGAGGAGTCGTCGTAGGAGGAGTCGTCGTAGGAGGAGTCGTCGTAGGAGAAGTCGTCGTAGGAGAAGTCGTCGTAGGAGAAGTCGTCGTAGGAGAAGTCGTCGTAGGAGAAGTCGTCGTAGGAGGAGTCGTCGTAGGAGGAGTCGTCGTAGGAGGAGGAGAAGTCGTCGTAGGAGAAGTCGTCGTAGGAGAAGTCGTCGTAGGAGAAGTCGTCGTAGGAGAAGTCGTCGTAGGAGAAGTCGTCGTAGGAGAAGTCGTCGTAGGAGAAGTCGTCGTAGGAGAAGTCGTCGTAGGAGGAGGAGAAGTCGTCGTAGGAGAAGTCGTCGTAGGAGAAGTCGTCGTAGGAGAAGTCGTCGTAGGAGGAGTCGTAGGAGAAGTCGTAGGAGGAGGAGGAGGAGTCGTAGGAGAAGTCGTCGTAGGAGGAGTCGTCGTAGGAGGAGGAGGAGTCGTCGTAGGAGAAGTCGTCGTAGGAGGAGGAGTCGTCGTAGGAGGAGGAGGAGGAGTCGTCGTAGGAGGAGGAGGAGGAGTCGTAGGAGGAGGAGGAGTCGTCGTAGGAGGAGTCGTCGTAGGAGAAGTCGTCGTAGGAGGAGGAGGAGTCGTCGTAGGAGGAGTCGTCGTAGGAGGAGTCGTCGTAGGAGGAGTCGTCGTAGGAGGAGTCGTCGTAGGAGGAGTCGTCGTAGGAGGAGTCGTCGTAGGAGGAGGAGGAGGAGTCGTCGTAGGAGGAGGAGGAGGAGGAGTCGTCGTAGGAGAAGTCGTCGTAGGAGGAGTCGTCGTAGGAGAAGTCGTCGTAGGAGGAGTCGTCGTAGGAGGAGTCGTCGTAGGAGGAGTCGTCGTAGGAGGAGTCGTCGTAGGAGGAGTCGTCGTAGGAGAAGTCGTCGTAGGAGAAGTCGTCGTAGGAGAAGTCGTCGTAGGAGAAGTCGTCGTAGGAGAAGTCGTCGTAGGAGGAGTCGTCGTAGGAGGAGGAGAAGTCGTCGTAGGAGAAGTCGTCGTAGGAGAAGTCGTCGTAGGAGAAGTCGTCGTAGGAGAAGTCGTCGTAGGAGAAGTCGTCGTAGGAGAAGTCGTCGTAGGAGAAGTCGTCGTAGGAGGAGGAGAAGTCGTCGTAGGAGAAGTCGTCGTAGGAGAAGTCGTCGTAGGAGAAGTCGTCGTAGGAGAAGTCGTCGTAGGAGGAGTCGTAGGAGAAGTCGTAGGAGGAGGAGGAGGAGTCGTAGGAGAAGTCGTCGTAGGAGGAGTCGTCGTAGGAGGAGGAGGAGTCGTCGTAGGAGAAGTCGTCGTAGGAGGAGGAGTCGTCGTAGGAGGAGGAGGAGGAGTCGTCGTAGGAGGAGGAGGAGGAGTCGTAGGAGGAGGAGGAGTCGTCGTAGGAGGAGTCGTCGTAGGAGAAGTCGTCGTAGGAGGAGGAGGAGTCGTCGTAGGAGGAGTCGTCGTAGGAGGAGTCGTCGTAGGAGGAGTCGTCGTAGGAGGAGTCGTCGTAGGAGGAGTCGTCGTAGGAGAAGTCGTCGTAGGAGAAGTCGTCGTAGGAGGAGTCGTCGTAGGAGGAGTCGTCGTAGGAGGAGTCGTCGTAGGAGGAGTCGTCGTAGGAGGAGTCGTCGTAGGAGGAGTCGTCGTAGGAGGAGTCGTCGTAGGAGAAGTCGTCGTAGGAGAAGTCGTCGTAGGAGAAGTCGTTGTAGGAGAAGTCGTCGTAGGAGAAGTCGTCGTAGGAGAAGTCGTCGTAGGAGGAGTCGTCGTAGGAGGAGTCGTCGTAGGAGGAGTCGTCGTAGGAGGAGTCGTCGTAGGAGGAGGAGGAGGAGTCGTCGTAGGAGGAGGAGGAGGAGGAGTCGTCGTAGGAGAAGTCGTCGTAGGAGAAGTCGTCGTAGGAGAAGTCGTCGTAGGAGGAGTCGTCGTAGGAGGAGTCGTCGTAGGAGGAGTCGTCGTAGGAGGAGGAGGAGGAGTCGTCGTAGGAGGAGGAGGAGGAGGAGTCGTCGTAGGAGAAGTCGTCGTAGGAGGAGTCGTCGTAGGAGGAGTCGTCGTAGGAGGAGTCGTCGTAGGAGAAGTCGTCGTAGGAGAAGTCGTCGTAGGAGAAGTCGTCGTAGGAGGAGTCGTCGTAGGAGGAGTCGTCGTAGGAGGAGTCGTCGTAGGAGAAGTCGTCGTAGGAGGAGTCGTCGTAGGAGGAGTCTTCGTAGGAGGAGTCGTCGTAGGAGGAGTCGTCGTAGGAGGAGTCGTCGTAGGAGGAGTCGTCGTAGGAGAAGTCGTCGTAGGAGAAGTCGTCGTAGGAGAAGTCGTCGTAGGAGAAGTCGTAGGAGGAGGAGTCGTAGGAGGAGGAGTTCAGCATAGATATAAACAGGCTTGTTAAAAAGAGTCTACATCAATCCAACAATACCGCCACTGTACATAACCATAGCTTTCAATTGGAAGATTTGTAAAAAGCATTCCATATAGTGTACAATCCAAAGAGCAGATAACGTAAGGATTGTGCAGTATAAATTTGTTGAATATGACGATACGTTCGCTTCGACAAGTTCCGCGTGCAATCACGCTTCTTCAGGAGCATAGCATGTAAACTAACAAGAAATTTAAAACAAAAGATAATAAGAAACTTTACATTGATGTAGTATAACAATCAAACATAGTATAGCAATTATTATATATAAAGGACTGCCAAGCTGTCACAGCCCGTAGTGTATGGACACAAACGAAGGTGGAGGGGGACAATGGGTAGCTATAGGGGCATGCAAAATATAAATTATCTATACAGGATGACTACTAATTAGAGCTACTGGAGGTAGCAGCTGTACTGTAGTAACATACAGCAGTCGTTAATTCTCTCCAATGAACTCCTTTATAAATATATACACCAATGGCGTCCCTAATATAAAATGGGGCAATGATATTGACCAAACAAAGAAGAAGGAAACTAAAAAAGTAATGGAAAAAAATAAAAAAAAGGAAGAAGAAGAAGGGGGAAGGGAGAGAACCGAAGAAAGGAATGGGGAAAATACAGGATAGACTTTGAAACCTATACAATACAGGGCGATCAGTGCTTGTAACTCTCCCACCACACTGATCACCCTGACTGCCCAGGTATCGGTTGAAGCATCGGAGCATTTGCCCGAGTACAAGTTCTCGGGGCAAATGCTCGGTATCGATACCAATACTAGTATCGTTATTGGGACAACCCTAGTGAGCACACACCCCACATTATTAAAAATTGATTGACTTCATTGAAGTTATTCTGATCGATCAAGGCAGAAGATCTGATCACAGAAAACTAGATCGATCAATATGTTTGGTAACGGTGGATGTACACACTCTAATCAATCATCAATTCAGTTTCCGATTGATCTCTTCCAATAGTAATAATTTATCTTTAGTGTACAACCCGTTGGATCGATATGCCACACACAGGGAAGGGGATTCTGAGCAATTGTTATGATATGATTGTCATTTACCATCTTTGGTTATTGTTCGTATCTCTGTTTCCTCCACGTGATCTCATTGTCTTTATCAATACAGGATCTCAGTGCTGGCAATGCATGTAAAACCATCAATATGATTCCACCTGGGTCCATTGAATCCCATCTGCACTGAGTCCGATAAACACATTTGTGGTGCCCTAAAAGCGGTATTTAAGGATAAGTTCACTTTTTTTTTTTTCTGCAAAAAATGTGTTGATAATAATATTATTTTTGGAGCCTGTAAAGCATTGCACCAGGGATCAGCAAATCACTGGTACAATGCAGGTCTCCTGTAGATCTGTCAGTGTATCTGTGTGCTGTACATCGGCAAGCAGATACGATCTGACAGGAAGAGAGAATGAACTACCGCAGTGCTCCATGGCGCCGTGGTAATTCATTGAGAGTTACAAGCCGACAGTCGCAAAGGATGTTAGGAGTTGTAGTTCATTCATACACAGAGCTGTGTGAATAAATGACATGGCCATGTGGGCGGAGCCCTGCACAGCAGCACTGATTTCAAAAACTGACAGATAGTACGGGGAAAATTCTCCCCATACTGCTTTCACAGGGAAGGGGATCGGGCGGTGGCTGCAACATATCGAAGCTTAAATCGCAGTTTACCAATCATTGAATGTTATGGGCTGTTTCCTTTTTTTTTTTTTTATATACTGGTGCTCTGGCCAGTAAGTCTGTCGTCTTTCAAAAGAACAAGCTCTCCAGCAGAATGTATCAGTTTACATGGATGACACAAACCAGGACTCAACAAACCCCAGGTCCCCATGGCGACAAGACATTTTGTGCTCCCCCGCACCCTGCGTGTGCCCTTCTGCGGCATCCTGGGCTCCGCTTGCCCATCTGCAGGCCTGAGATTAGCATAGCGAGTACCGTCAGGTAGAGGGGGTGGGAGAAGAGTGGACATATGTCCAATCATCTCCCCTTCTGGTTGTTGATCCGGAAGTGACATGTGACGTTATTTCCGGGTCCCTGTTCACAGTTTCACTCCGCCAACACTGACAGTGAAGAAAGGAAAGCCATTAACCGTCTTTCCTGTGACGGAAGACATTTACACTGATTATCAGTGTAGCCCATCAATGCAGCCCATCAGTGCACATTTTATTACTAAGTCCCCATTCACACAGGGGCGACTCGTCAGGCGTCTCAGCCGCCTGACAAGTTGCGTCCCATTCTGTACAATGGAACCGTTCTAAGTGGAGCGACTGAAGTCGCTCCGACTTGGAAAAAGGTTCCTGTACTACTTCAAGACGACTTCAAGGCGACTTCCATTGACTTCAATACAGAGGTCATTTTGGAAGTCTCCTTTGAAGTCGTCTGCAGATCGCCCAGCACAGTTGCGGCACAAGTCGTGCCACCCCTGTGTGAATGGGCTCTTATTTGCAAAATTTTATTACAGAAACAGAGTTTTTCTTCCTCCGTTTTGTTTGTTTAGCAAAAAAAATAACCCAAGTGGTTAATAAATACTACCAAATGAAAGGCCTATCTGTCTAAAATAAAAATGATAAAAATTTTATTTTTTCATATTTATGTAATTGTCATTCAAAGTGTGACAGCGCTGAAATCTGAAAATTGGCCTGGGCAGGAAGGGGGTGAAAGTGTCCAGTATTGAAATTCTTAAAGCGGCGTTCCAGCCTTTTTAGTGTTTATTAAAAGTCAGCAGCTACAAAAAGTGTAGCTGCTGACTTTTAATAAACAGACACTTACCTGCTCCACTGTCCAGCAACGCGGCTGCCCGGAGCTCCGCTCCTCTCCGGCTGGCGCCTCCATTCAAAGCTGTCACAGCCGGGCACTCACTGCGCATGTGCGAGTTGCGCTGCGCTCTGAGTGGACAGGCGATCTCCTGGGACCTGTCGCGTGTCCCTGGAGATTGACTAAAGGGAGGGGCCGCCTAAGGCGAGCGGAGGAGTCGCTGAGGCGGTCCCTGGGCGGAAGGAGGAAGTGGGACAGGAAAGTCCCACTCCTACCGAAGCCACCACTCCCTTCCACTTTAAGGAGACTGAAGGTTCTCACTTGTGACATTTCAATAAAATTCTGATCACGGCTGCTTGTGTGAATCCACCCTAAAACTCAGGCAAAATTTTTACTATTCCAATGATAAAAATGCTATTATCACAGAAAAATCTGCAGCTCCTCCCACAATCCACAGGCGCTGTGATAGGTTGTAGGAAAACCGCACCCAAACTAAAAAGTCCCATTACTTGCCTGGGAACTTGGCATATGTAGCTTGGCTGTGCTCCTTAGTTGGTATATTTGCCATGTCAGGCTAAAAAAGGGAAGCAAAATGATCGTGTTCCACGCGGTTACTCAACAGGAAGATCACGACGAATAACCGTTCTCCTCCTGTTTTGTGTGGTCTTCCCTTTTTTTTTTTTTTTATGTGCCATTGCTTTACAGAGAACAATTCATATCACCATAACTTTTTAGATGATCTCAGCCTATGTACCGACAGCAGCAGTAAACACACTCACTTTACATTAAAGTGGAGCTCCACCCTAAATAGCAACTTTTGCTATTTGGAACCCTCCCCCCCCCTCCGGTGTCACAATTGACACCTTTCAGGGGGGAGGGGGGTGAAGATACCTGTCTAAGACAGGTATTTTCACCCACATCCGAGAGTCCTCTCTCCGGGAATCTTCGGGAGTTACGTCACTTCCCGCAGACTTCCCGTAGTGTTCTGGGAGACACTCGGCTCCCAGAACACAGGAGCACCAATCAGAACGGCGCAGCGCGACTCGCGCATGCGCCGTAGGGAACCGGGCATGAAGCCGCAGGGCTTCACTTCCTGGTTCCCTCAGCGAGGATGGCGGAGGGGGCAGCAGAGTGACGAGCGATCGCTCGTCCTCTGCTGCGGACGTCGCTGGACTCCAGGACAGGTAAGTGTCCAAATATTAAAAGCCAGCAGCTGCTGTAGCTGCTGGCTTTTAATATTTTTTTTTTCCGGCGGAGCTCCACTTTAAGGTCTTATTCACATATGTGGTGGAAGTTAAAAACTAGGGCCGAAACAACTAATCGATTAATCGATTATGAAAATAGTAATCGATTAATTTCATAATCGATTAATCGGCCAGTAACATAATGTGGTTAAAAGAAACTAAAATGAGCCCTTTACAGTACAAAAAGAGCAAATCGCTACTGTAAATATTACTTTCACTGTCCCACAGTAAAAAATGAACCCCTTACAGCGATTATTTGCTCTTTTTGTACTAGTTTTTATTTTTTTAACCCCATTATGTTACTAAACATCTCAGGCTTGGGTGACACCTCTGTGTTTTTTTTGGTGCTTTTTGCAGAAACACACTACAGGTCATTTACATGGTTTCCTATGGGACACGTTCACATCCATGAATGTGTCCCATAGGAAACCATGTAAATGACCTATGGCAGGGCTTGACAAATTTGCTTGGAATCTAGGAGCCAGCTAAAAAAGTTAGGAGCCAGGTTTTTTTTTTTTAACGACCAATGCGTGCAGAAGCGAACACATACATGAGTAGCGCCCGCATATGAAAGCAGTGTTTAAACCACACATGAGGTATCGCCGCGATCGGTAGCGCGAGAGCAATAATTCTGGCCCTAGACATCCTCTGTAACTCAAAACATGCAACCTGTAGAATTTTTTAAATGTCGCCTATGGAGATTTTAAAGGGTAAAAGTTTTGTCGCCATTCCACGAGCGGACGCAATTTTGCAGCGTGACATGTTGGGTATCAAATTTACTCAGCGTAACATTATCTTTCACAATATAAAAAAAAATTCGGCTAACTTTACTGTTGTCTTATTTTTTAATTTAACAAAGTGTGTTTTTTTTTTTCTCAAAGTGCGCTTGTAAGACCACTGCGCAAATACGGTGTGACAGAAAGTATTGCAACGACTGCCATTTTATTCTCTAGGGTGTTAGAATAAAAAATATATATAATGTTTGGGGGTTAACTTCTAAGTAAAGGGAAGGAGATGGGCTGGCAGCGAAACAGGCAAGCATTGCTGGTTGTCTTACCAACGGCCACCACAAGATGGCGCCAGATTACAGAATGAAGCCTAGGCCTGCAGAAGGCCGCAAAGCCGCGGCCTAAATTACCGGCCGGCGCGGCCCGACGAGATGACGCGATCGCGCACGGGGGGGCGGTGGCGCGCACGGAGATACAGGTAATCTCAGCTGTGCTGCCCCAGGTGCCAGGTCGCTAATTTTAGTCGCATTTGCGACCTGGCGCCCGGGGATTGTCGAGCCCTGACCTATGGGACACATTCACATCCACATTGTTTCCTATGGGACACATTCACATCCATTTCAGCTGCTGCGTATTTGGAAAGGGCAAGTACTTTTTTTAATATACTTCAATAGAGAAGCTGCAGAAAAGCATGTAATAATGTGTTTTCGCAGCAATTTGTGTTTTATTAGTCTGCCCAACAACAAATTGGCCAAAAAAAAAAGTAAAAGTGCAGCAAAATAACCTTTTTTTTTTTTTTTTTTTTTACGATTAATCAAAACAATAATCGGCCAACTAATCGATTATGAAAATAATCGTTAGTTGCAGCCCTATTAAAAACAGATGGTTGGTCTGTGTTTTTGCCACCCACTGTGTTGTAGGGATAGGATTGTGGAAAGTAGCTTGGGAGGGTAAAGGTCCATGGTAAGATCATGCGCTGCTTTTAAACCTAATTTGTATGTTGGCATTGACAGTGGGAAAATGGGCTTGACAATGAGGGAGTGTGCCCCGAAACACAACCTAGTTACTGCATACAACCTGAAAGTAGGCAGGCAATCTGCTTTTTAAGAAAAAAATTCATGTTTTACTGTACTAGGTCAGTATACTACTTTGGTGGAATTCTCCCATTTTCAAAGAATCTTCAAGATCATGCTATTGCCATCCAAAGATTTACTGTATATTAGCGCTTCTTTTCAATTACTGATGCCCAGTTATACTGTAATTATACTCCGTAGTGGTCTTTTTTTCAAAATGTTTTACCCTTGAAATATTCAGATCTCAGGGAACCTCTGCTAAACTAAATGAATTGGGGGTCATACATTGGTGGACATTAGGAAGAACGCCGCTCTTACAGTGACAGATGGCCACACTTACATTGGTTATCAGTTGGAAGAATTGCCCCCCCCCCCCCCCATACATTGGTGGTTAGAAAGCCACCCTTGAGGACAGGTGAAAAAAATGTCATGTCTGCCAAGTGGCATTGACCCCATGTAGGCACCATCAGATAGGAGGTCAATAGCCACAACTCAAGGAACCCCCTTGCAACCTCTGGAACAATCTTTCTCAACCTTTTTCATGTTGAAGAACCCTTTAAGATTAACCTTCTGGCGCAGGGAAACCCTGCTAATAATTACTAAATCTACAGCCCTTGGCACATTATCATGATGGTTAGTGAGAAGAATACTCTATACCCAGGGTCAAAAAACAAAGGGTTAGTTTACTGTCCTTCAAACGTTAGGGGAACTAGACTGTTGCCAGTGGGAATAGAGAATGTCCTGCTGTCAGTGGGAGTAAACCTCTTTCTAGGAGGAGGAATAATGCCCCATGGTTGGTGTCAGTGGGAGGAATAATGCCCCATGGTTGGTGTCAGTGGGAGGACTAGTGCCCCATGGTTGGTGTCAGTGGGAGGACTAGTGCCCCATGGTTGGTGTCAGTGGGAGGACTAGTGCCCCTTTAACTGTGTCAGTAGGGGGAATAGACTGGCAGGAACTATGCCCCAATGTTGCTAACAGTGGAGGTAGTAATGTCCTAAGAGCTGGATAAAAGCAAGCAAATGACCACAGTTTGAAGACCACTACTCTATACATTTGTAGTCAGTCTGAGGAAGTCACCCTTATACATAGCTAACCATGGTCAATGGTGTCTGCGGTTACTTATCTGAGAGGCAGAAACTGCTCCTTGCTGAAGCAACCTCTGGAGGAACTCTGGTTGAGAAAGGCTGCTCTGGAGGAATCTGGAATTATGCAGGCACCATCAGATGGGAGTTCAGTCAGCCATGACTCAAGGAACCCTTAGCGGCCTCTGGAGGAACCTCGGGTTTCCACAGACCTGGTGACTATGCAGGTACTTTTTTTAGATGCAGGAGGTCAATTAGCAATGCAGGCACCATTAGATGGGAGGTCAATCATCCACCATTCAAGGAACACCTAGCACCCTCCAGAGGAACTTTAGGGTTCCATGAAACCCTGGTTGAGAATGGCTGCTTTAAAGTATTCCGTAGATGGTTTTATTTGCTTGAGTAGTTTATGGGCAGTATTGTTTGTGTTTTATCAATTTATGCAATTAATCCATTATACTTTTTCTTTTACTAGTTTAAGTGCCGAGTTTTCCAGTCTTATGAAAGAAAAAGACATGATGATGAAAGCGAATTCAACATATGTTCTTCGTGTTCTCGCCATATATGAAATTGAGGATAAAGGGCATATTGAGTACGGATTGGTGATGGAGTATATGCCACATGGTTCTCTCCACTCTCTTTTCAACACCTTTAAAGAGAAGGGAGTCCTTGTCCCATGGCCTCTGAGATTTCAGATACTTCACCAGGTGGCTATAGCAATGAATTTCCTCCATGGTCTCAATCCAGCTATAATTCACCGAGATCTCAAGCCCCAGAATGTCCTGTTACGGAAGGATTTAGATGTTCAGGTCAGTTGCATAGACTGTTAAATATATGTTGGAGATGTTTTGCCCCCGCTTACCTGTGACCAGGACCCAGTGAGCGGGGCGAAGCCCATCGGTGGGGTGGGGGGTGTGGCTGGAGCAACGCCGGCTGAGGCCACATTCATCTACAAACTGGGTTGGTGAGCAGTGCCTTCTCTTCTCTTTGATATCGCTCTTACACCTCTGAATGAACACCTGTTACACTGACGCCAGCTCCCTGCACTACAACCGGCGGGGAGATCTCTGTCTCAGCTTAGAGCGGCACTACAAGTTTCATTTGGATCACTATGGGGGTTATTTACGAAAGGCAAATCCACTTGGCACTACAAGTGCACTGCAAGTGGACTTGGAAGTGCAGTCGCTGTAGATCTGAGGGGGACATGCAAGGAAAATAAAAAACAGCATTTTAGCTTGCACATGATTGGATGATAAAATCAGCAGATCTTCCCCTCATTTCAGATCTTCCCCTCATTTCAGATCTTCCCCTCATTTCAGATCTTCCCCTCAGATCTACAGCGACTGCACTTCCAAGTGCACTTGTAGTGCAAAGTGGATTTGGCTTTTGTAAATAACCCCCTCTATGTTGGAGATGTTATCATGACCAATATGCAGATAAAACTGAACATGGCTGTTGCTCCCTATGATGGGATGCTGTTTGCACAGACCACTGTGCCTTAGATGGAGTGGATTCGTATATTCAAACAATGTGCAGCGCTTTTAACAAGGTAATAAAACAACATAAAATCTGTACAATACAGACCAATAATCATAATAATGTGGAAGGTTGTGATTGAGAACAAAAGTCCATATAAAAGGAAAGTTCTTTTAATATACAGTTGACAGTAGTACTAAAAGTAGCAGATAATAACGCATGGCATGACATCCATCCATAAGTGTCACCAGGTGCATAACGAATGTGAAAGGTTGTAGTTAAAAGCAAAAATCCATATAGAGACAAATTCTTCCAATATACAGTTGCCAGCACGGCATAACATCCAACCATGAGGTATCACCAGGTGCATAAGGACAACTCCACACGTGAGACTTAACCCAAACAATGCACTCACCAGATAAAGGAAATAAATAAGCATCAATCAGTAGTTGGGATTCAATCCTCTTCGGCAAATGCCATAAGTTGGGGGATAATATCCAGAACACCGCATTAGGTAAATAAGCTCACCAACCCGGCGCTCAAGAAGATTTATATTGTGTGGTATTTATTTGCTTTAAAATTTGCAGCAGTATTAAAGTCACCTTGCCCCAGGCATTCCCTTGATAACGTGCGTGGCACAAAACACATTGGGAGGGGCCTATTGTGCTGAAGTCTAGCTGACCCTTGCATATGTTTGGAACTGTGGCTAACAATGTAAGTGCATTTACTTTGTTTTACTATGTTTTAATAGTGCTGCAAATTTTAAAGTTAATAAATTCTACACTATATAAATCTTCTTGGGCTCCTAGTTGGTGAGCTTTTTTACCTAGTGCGGTGTTCTGGATATTTTCCCCCAATGTATGGCATTTGCCAAAGAGGATTGAGTCCTAAATACTGATTGATAGGGATGAGCTTCGAGTTGGAGTCCAACTCATGTTCGACTCAAACATTGCCTGTTCGCCGAACAGCGAACAATTTGGGGTGTTCGCGGCAAATTCGAAAAGTCTATGGGAGAAATCTAAAGTGCTAATTTTAAAGGCTTATATGCAAGTTATTGTCCTAAAAAGTGTTTGGGGATCCGGGTCCTGCCCCAGGGGACATGTATCAATGCAAAAAAAAAGTTTTAAAAATGGCAGTTTTTTCGGGAGCAGTGATTTTAATAATGCTTAAAATGAAACAATAAAAGTGAAATATTCCTTTAAATTTCATACCTGAGGGTGTGTGTGTATGGTATGCCTGTAAAGTCACGCTTGTTTCCCGTGCTTAGCACTGTCCCTGCACAAAGTGTCATTTTTTAAGGAAAAAAAGTCATTTGAAACTCATTCGCGGCTATTAATGAATTGTCGGCTCCCGGCAATACATAGAAAAGTCATTGATAAAAAAAAAAAAAATTTGTGGGGGTCCCCCCAAATTCAATTACCAGGTCCTTCAGGTCTGGATATTAAGGGGAACCCTGCCGCAAATTAAAAAAAAAATGCGTGGGGTTCCCCCAAATATCCATACCAGGCCCTTCAGGTCTGGTATGGATTTTAAGGGGAACTCCACCCCAAATTAAAAAAAAAAATGGCGTGGAGTCCCCCCAAAAATCCATACCAGACCCTTTTTCTGAGCACGTGACCTGGCAGGCCGCAGGAAAAGAGGGGGGGACGAGAGAGCGCCCCCCCTCCTGAACCGTACCAGACCACATGCCCTCAACATGGGGAGGATATCCCCATGTTGATGGGGACAAGGGCCTCATCCCCACAACCCTTGCCCGGTGGTTGTGGGGGTCTGCGGGCAGGGGGCTTATCGGAATCTGGAAGACCCCTTTAACAAAGGGGACCCCCAGATCCCGCGCCCCCCCCTATGTGAATTGGTAAGGGGTACATTGTGTAAAAAAAACCACACAAACACCTTGGAAAAGTCCTTTATTAAAAAAAAAAAAAAAAAACAGTCCAGCGATGAAATCCAGTGTCCCGCGGCGATCCGATGACCAGCGCTGTCCACACGAAACGTCATTGGCTGAGCCTGAGCGGACCTGATAGGGAACTTCCTCCGCAGTGTATTAAATGAATAGACCCGCCCCCTTCTCACGTTCCGCATCTGGTCAGCTCAGCCAATGACGTAGGTGTAAGGCTAAGCGGGCCAGATGCGGAACGTGAGAAGGGGGCGGGTCTAATAATTTATTTATTGATTAATATCACTATTTATATTTTTGTACACATCCGGGGATAGGTTATGTTTGTTTAGATTATTGTATGTAATTATGGTATTTGCCATTTACATACATATGTAAAATATTATTTACACACATATATTAAATGTGCACATAATTCTTTGTCCTCTAACAAGAAAAATATTTTAATATTTTAATATTTTTTTCATTTTATATTATTTTATAATGTATAAATAATATTTTTATTATGGATATTCCGACTCAAAGGGTATTTTTTATTTTTATATTTATTTATTTTTTGTATTCTATAATTGGATTTGCCATGATACAAGATGGCGGATATTGATCCGTGTCCATGACTCAGATCGAGGCTAATTTTAATTATTTTCCTTTGTTTTTGTCTTTCCCATATGTGGCATGACAATATCGTACCGGTTTGTTACATCTATGTGCGGCTTTCCATCTTTCCAAGATGGTTGCCGTGCATATGAGGGTAGATATTCTATTATGTCCGGGATCCAAATCGAGGTAGATGGAGTCATTCCTCTTTTTGTTGACCTTCCGGTCTATTTGCGAGAGATATGGGCAATTTTGCACTATTTCTACAGTTATATATGTGGTTTGCCATCATCCAAGATGGCCGCCATACCCTCATGTCCGGGTGTCAGAACGAGGCATGGTTCTATAAAATGTGGTGATTCAGCTCGCTACCCGTCCCTTATTGACAATGTCTACGATGACGAAACGCGTCTAAGGGGGTACGCGCTGACGTCACCACGCTCGTTTGGACAGGAGTTTGCTTTACAGCCGGCCGGCTTTTCTTACATGTCCTATTTTCGCTTATTTGATGTAAGTGTATTTTTAATCTTTTTTTAATAAATAAGTGACGTTATCACACTATCCAGTCCTTATTTTCTTTTGGGTACATTATCCTGTGGGATCCTTGGAGTCATATCGTTAAAGCTGGGAGCCACACTGATCCGGTAAAGCAGCCTTAACCATAGAGCGACGTGTATATCAATACACCCGTCTCCTGCCGTCAGTGGATTTGTTTTGCTTACAACCTGATGTAATCTGGTAAGGAGATTACTTATGAGGTGGCGGTTCACTCCGTGATGGATATTTTTCTCTTCTCACTACATTGATTAAGGTTTATAATTACACCTGTCTGGTAAGGAGATTACTTATAAGGTGGTGGATCACTTTTATTGAAATGGCACACACTTGGTGTTGTTACCTCTTCCTTACTACAGAGCACTTTTCCATTGAGGATTACTTTATGTGGCAGGATTACGCTATGTTTTTTTCTTTCCTTTGTTAAAACATTTTGGACATTATACCTACCCATATTGTGGAGTCATCCTTCCATTGCTACAGTTCACCATCCTCGAGGAAATTAGCACTGGTGTGTTAATCAAAGGCCTAGGCTGGGTTATAGCCATCTGTCTGGTTGGCTTACTATCTGTTAAGCATACATCCACATAAGTTCATATAGGATTTACGTGTGTTTTCTTGACATTTGTCTACTCCAGCATTTCCAATTGGAATTTTTTCCTCTATTCTGGACTCATTAGCGCAATTTTTTTCCCTTCTATCTGTTTGGTGCTTATCCCACTATTATTGCTGCTTAGGAGAGTTCAGCATTTCCTTACCAAAACTAGCACAGTTTTTTTTTCCCTTTCTATTAATTTATTACACTGCGGAGGCAGTTCCCCCATCAGGTCCGCTCAGCCAATGACGTAGGCGGGGTCTGACATACGAGGGGGCGGACCTGATGGGAACTTCCTCCACAGTGTAATAAATGAATAGACCCGCCCCTTCTCACGTTCCGCATCTGCTCCGCTTAGCCTTACACCTACGTCATTGGCTGAGCGGACCTGATGGGGAACTTTAGAAAGGGCGGGTCTATTAATTTAATACACTGCGGAGGAAGTTCCCCATCAGGTCCGCTCAGGCTCTGCCAATGACGTTTCGTGTGGACAGCGCTGGACATCGGATCGCCGCGGGACACTGGATTTCATCGCTGGAATGGGTTTTTTATTTTTAATAAAGGACTTTTCCAAGGTGTGTGTGTGTGTGTGTGTGTGTGTGTGTTTTTTTTTTTTTACACTTTCTTCGTGAAATGGTAGGGGTACAATGTACCCCTTACCAATTCACATTGAGGGGGGTGGGATCTGGGGGTCCCCTTTGTTAAAGGGGTCTTCCAGATTCTGATTAGCCCGCAGACCCCCACAACCACCGGGCAAGGGTTGTGGGGATGAGGCCCTTGTCCCCATTAACATGGGGACATCCTCCCCATGTTGAGGGCATGTGGCCTGGTACGGTTCAGGAGGGGTAAGGGGCTGCTCTCTCCTCCCCCACCCCCCTCTTTTTTCCTGCGGCCTGCCAGGTTGCATGCTTGGATAAAGGGTCTGGTATGGATTTTTGGGGGACCCCCACGCATTTATATTTTTTTCTTTTTTTTTTAATCAATGACTTTTTTTCTATGTATTGCCGGGAGCCGACAATTCATTAATAGCCGCGAGTGAGTTTTAAATGACTTTTTTTCCTTCAGAAATGACACTTTGTGCAGGGACAGTTCTAAGCACGGGAAACACGCACGACTTTACATGCATATCATACACACCCCCCAGGTACGAAATTTAAAGGAATATTTCACTTTTATTGTTTCACTTTAAGCATTATTAAAATCACCGCTCCCGGAGGTTCTGGTGCGAACCGAACAGGGGGGTGTTCGGCTCATCCCTACTGATTGATGCTTATTCATTTCCTTTATCTGGTGAGTGCATTGTTTGGGTGAAGGCTCACGTGTAGAGTTGTCCTTATGCACCTGGTGATACCTCATGGTTGGATGTTATGCCGTGCTGGCAACTGTATATTGGAAGAATTTTTCTCTATATGGATTTTTGCTTTTAACTACAACCTTTCACATTCTTTATGCACCTGGTGACACTTATGGATGGATGTCATGCCATGCGTTAATATCTGCTACTTTTAAAATAACTTTCCTTTTATATGGACTTTTGTTCTCAATCACAACCTTCCACATTATTATGATTATTGGGCTGTATTGTACAGATTTTATGTTGTTTTATTACCTTGTTAAAAGCGCTGATACCTCATGGATGGATGTTATGCTATGCTGGCAACTGTATATTGGAAGAATTTTTCTCTATATGGATTTTTGATTTTATTTACAACCTTTCACATTCTTTATGCACCTGGTGGCCTCTTATCGATGGATGTTATGCTGTGTGTTAATATCTGCTACTTTTAGAAGAACTTTCCTTTTATATGGACTTTAGCTCACAATCACAACCTTCCACATTATTATGATTATTGGGCTGTAATCGATCAACTTGGGTACATTCCGCCTGACTTATACAGTACATGGTTCGAATCTCGGGCAGTTGCTGCTGAACCAACTACTTCAGGGATTTTCAGCTTTCCGAGCAACAAGCTAGACCGGGAGTCTCCAAATTTTCTAAACAAAGGGAAGGTTTACAGTCCTTCAGACTTTACCGCCTACGAATTGTCGGCTGTGCCGAATGCGCAACCCCCTGTAGTCATTGTATAGAAGGGAAGCTGCTCTCATCGGACCTAGAAGATTGAGTCTATCACTGTAGTAACATTGAATACTACAGTAATTGTCAGCTTCTCCAGTGGCCCCCAGTCATTTGATGGGCATGCACTCTCCTCCTGCTTCTAATTATACTGGATTATATTGATATACTGCTAAATCATTCACAAATGGTTTTGTCTCTCACTATTTGAAGAATAAGGTTTTTTTTGATTCTAGGTCAACCTTTTTCTCCTACAGGAAGCCTTGAAATAATTTTTAAGTCTCAGGGAACCCCTGCTAAAACCAATTCATTGGGAGTGAGTGGGGAAAATGGCCACTTACCTTGGTGGCCAGTGGAAAGAGAGCCCCACCCTTTAGGCAGCCAAAAATATCATTGGTATCCTGTAGCTGGCGCTGCCAAGTGGCTTTGACCCCAGAACTATCTGTACACCATCACATTGGAGGTCAATTAGCCACAGGTCAAGGAACCCCTAGCCATTTCTAGAGAAACCTAGGGTTCCATGAAACCCTGGTTGAGAACGGCTGTTCTAGGTCCTCTTTAATGGTGTTTTCCTTTTTAAATTGTAGTTAAGTTCTTGAATTCACGTCTACTAAGCTGCTTGTTATGCTGTGTGATATCTGCTTGCCCTGACTTAAGCTTCAGCTAAAACCGTCTCCCTCCTGTGCCTTGTTCTTGTGTTAACATCTAACCATTGAGTACCTCAACACTGACCTTTTTGGCTTCATTCTATTTGTGTTTGACTTCTTGGCAGCTCACCTGACTGGGTAGTTTAATCCTTGGATTGACCTCAAAGCTTACATGCTTTCCTTTCTGGCACCTTCCCCTCTGCGGACTCTTCTCTGTTTAATCCTTGTCAGGGTACAGTCACTCCGTTCAGGTTAGTAAACTGCTGAATGAGAACCAGTCCCTTGTAATTATGTTTAGAATGTCTTCCTGTATGCTTGGATCTTGTTGGCTCGTTGTTTTTCTTGTCTCTTGTCATAACTAATCTTGGACTTTATAAAACATAATTCCCTTCTAATTTTAGCTAACAGATTTTGGCCTTGCCAGAAATGAAACCTCTGCTTCGATCGGTATGGCTGGGACAGTTTCCTACATGCCTCCAGAGTCCTTTGTATGCCTTGAATACAAGCCAACTAAAGAGTTTGATGTATACAGGTAAGTTGTTTTTTTTGTTGTTTTTTTGTGAAGAATTATACTAAACCTTAGGGTCTCCAAACTTTTGAGACAAAGGGCCAATTTACTGTTCTTCAAAATTCATGGGGGCTAGACTGGTCAGTGGAAGGGAAACCGTGCCCTAGGCTTAGTGGTCAGTGGGAGGAAAAAAAAAATATTACATCATTGGCGTCGGTGGGAGTAATAGTGCCCCATCATTGGTGTCAGTGGGAGAATTGGTTCCCCATCTCTGGTGTTGGTGGGAGGAATCGTACCCCATCTTTGGTGTCACTGGAAGGAGTAGTACCCCAAGAGCTGGATAACGGCAAAGGGCCACAGGCCTCAGTTTTGGAGACCCCTGCCTTTAAAGCCATGTTGTGCTTCTAGATGTAAGCATATGTGTATTTTCTGCACAGAACGCATGTTCTTGCTGGCAGAGCTAGCAAAAGATCCGGTGTAAAATACACACCTAAAGTACTAGTGTTAGACACCTACAATTTTTCCGATGACTTTACACTTGCATGCCTATATGCATTTACACACAGTAACACGCTTTAAGGCCTTATTCACATGGGTGTACGCCATCTTTGCCCACACTGGGTGTTAAGTGCATCCCCATGCCTGCAGTCCCGTTGGACATGGACACTGCCACTGCTCCCAATTTGGCAGCCTTGTGGGTGCGGGTGTATGTCCCTGAATGCAGGCTGTCAAAATTAGAGCAGCAGTTACATCTGTGCGTCTGATGCATCCCAATTGACATGAATAGGACTGTTGGCATGGGGATGCATGGAACATCCTGTGTGGGCAAAGATAGCTCTCACACGGGCATACCCCCATGTGAATGAGACCCTAAAATGTGTGTAGCGCCCTCCTCACTCCCCTCTCTGCATCAGCTCGCTTCTCTTCTTGTCTAGGGGTACCTTAGAGGGGAGGAAGCGGGGACACCACGCCTGGCCTTCACCACAGGTGTCAGTGCGGTGTAAGCAAAGTTCTTTCTCCACCTTCGGGTCAGTGTTGTGCACCTAAAACCTCCACATGAGATTACCTTGAACAATGTCCACCAGAAAAGAGTCCCACACCATTAAAGTCCAACACTCCTTTTATTCTTCTCGAGTGAACAGCATAACCAGTTAGACTCCCTTGGCTTTACAGAACAGAAAAGGAGGTGTGGATGCGAGTAGGCCCAGACACAATGAACTCTCCACTTTCCTCCCTGAAAGTGGGTTGCGGTCTCTGAGCGAGGGGGGAATTTCCTTCCAGGCGGTCTCCGGTGGGAGGCTCACCCATCACTGGCAATCTGCTGCACCCGGTCTTCAAGTGAGGAGCTCCCCCCCCGGTCCATTACGCCTTCCGGATTCGGGTACCCAATCCCTGGGTTCCCTAGGACCTCCTTCCCTCGCGGAACTCAGTGTTGGGCACTGAGCTCCAGACCTCCATCCGAGTACCTCACCCCAGGCTAAAGGTGCCTGGGATGGAACACGACCTCCGGACGTCCTCTAGGCCTAGGCCGCCTAGAGGACCGACACGAACCACCGCCCTCAGGCTGAAGGTGCCTGGGACTCGACCCCGTGACAAAGATGGCCGGCCCCTTTATACCCTCTCCCAGCAAGCACTGCGGGTTCCCCGCCCCACCATAACACTGCCGAGAGAGGACAAAAAGGAGGCCCAGCACACAGCAATGGCTCAACCCCCAGCCCATGGCGACAGCGCCACCTGCAGGGCTGCAGGGAATTGCACATCACTGGTGTCTCTGCCAGTTACATTTACACCCGGGAAAGTACATACCCGCTACATGTGTTACTGTAAAGGATGTGAAATTTGTAAGTTCTGTATATTATTTTATTGCACACGCCACTAATAATGTTTTAAGTACATGTTTGCATTCTTTCAAGTCCTGATTAGAATTAGCCTGCCTATGTTACACCCCTTGTTACCATAAACATACAATTGTAATATTAACCACTTAACGACCGCCCACTGTAATTATACGTCAGCAGAATGGCACCGACAGGCAGAATCACGTATATGTACGTGATCGCCTTTGTATAGTTGGGGGGTCCGATCGGACCCCCCTTCTGTACAGTGAGCGGTGGTTAAGTGTTCGGGAGCGATCCGGCATGAGGGGACGGCCGTTCGATTCCGGCCACCCCCTCTCGATCGCTCCCGGCGAATGAGAGAGCTTCCCCTGCCTGTAATGTAAACACAGACAGGAGGAAATGATGTCATCTCTCCTCGTGTCGGTCTTTTCGATCCGGCGCGAGGAGAGAAGACATCTCACAGTAAGTGCACCAACAGCCCACTGACACCAGTACACGTAGGCACACAAATCACCCCCCAGTCACCCCCAGATCACCCCCAGTACCCCCAGTCACAGTGCACCGTTTGCAGTGATCATTTTTTTTACTGATCACTGCAATCAGTGTCATTTGTAACTGTAAAAAGTTGCAGGGCAGTTAGGTTTAGGCCCCTTTAGGTCCAGGGTAGCCCCCTAACCCCCCCTAATAAAGGTTTAACCCCTTGATCGCCCCCCAGGTAACCCTTTCACCCCCTAACTCCAGCGTCACTAAGCGATTGTTTTTTCCGATCGCTGTATTCGTGTCGCTGGTGACCTAGATAGCCAGTAATTTATTTTTAGGGTCGCCGCAGGTTTTTATAGCGTCAGGTACCCCCATATATTATTTTAACCCCCTGATTGCCCCTAGAGTTAACCCTTTCACCAGTGATCACCGTATAAGCGTCACTGGTGACACTGGTTACCCAGTGAGTTATTTCGTTATTTAGGTAACCCGTCAGGTTTTTATATAGCGTCGGGTACCCCCATATTTAACCTAATAAAGGTTTTAACCCCCTGATTGCCCCTAGTTAACCCTTTCACCAGTGATCACCATATAAAGGTTACGGGTGACACTGGTTGGTTAGTTTGCTTTTTATAGCATCAGGGCACCCGCCGTATATAACCCAATAAAGGTTTAACCCCCTGATCGCCCGGCGGGTGATATCAATTAGGTTTTAGCGCCAGAGAGGGTCTGCGTCGCCCCAGGCAGCTTTAGGTTAGTGCCAGTAACGCTAACACCCACGCGCAAAGCATACACCTCCCTTAGTGGTATAGTATCTGATCAGATCTATACTAGCGTCCCCAGCGGTTTAGGGTTCCCAAAAACGCAGTGTTAGCGGGATCAGCCCAGATACCTGCTAGTACCTGCGTTTAGCCCCTCCGCCCAGCCCACCCAAGTGCAGTATCGATCGATCACTGTCACTTACCAAACACAACACGCATAACTGCAGCGTTCGCAGAGACAGTCCTGATCCCTGCGATCGCTAACAGTTTTTATGGTAGCGTTTGATACATTTGGTGACAGTCGGGTGCTTTTTTTCCTGTGAATCTTACTAGTGTACCCCTAAATTTAGAGCCCAAAATGGCAAGACGAAGGTACACTAGTAAAGAGGCCTACGAGATTCTGAGCATGACAGATAGTGAAGAGGAGGTCACGTATCTGTCAGATTCAGGCTCAGAATATCTTCCCGTAGAAGACAGTGATGTCAGCGGCCCCACGTCAGATAGCTCTATTTGTGGGAAGAAAAGGATGCAAATTTCGTTTGGGTACAACATTGCATGTCCGCACAATTTACAGTTAAAGCAGCGCAGTGCAAAATTCTGAATTCACCTCTGGTCCTTTAGCTACCAAATGGTCCGGGGCTTAAGTGGTTAATGTGATACCTACGTAAATATGTTAAAAAAAACTTCAATTGCATCAAAATAGACAAACAGTTATTTGGAAAGATGCTGAGTGTATCTTTTGTGTCTGTTCCCTACTGCAGTAGTTATTATTCATTTGGAACCACTAATCAATATGAGGATAGGAGTCGCCCATCTATAAAATATCCAGGACGGTTACTGTGTGTACATGCGAACACTGCTACTATAACTCTAGCACATTATAAAAGACTTACCTTGAGCCCAGGTTCACACTGAGCTGCGGGAATGAAGCCGTGCGAGTTCAGCAAACACGCACGATTTCACTCCCGCATGTCAGTCCCGATTTCGGCTGCAATTTCACAGACATCTGTCTGGGTCTCTGCACAGATGTCGATGGAAATCGCACCCCGAAATCGCAAAAAGTAGCACAGAAACTTTTTGAAATCGGTACAGCACCGCAAATGCAGCGTCGCACCGATTAGGACGGTGCCATTGCTGCCACGCATGTCAAAAACGCACCAATCTGAACCAAGACTAAAACGAAGCTCTCTGGCGAGTTGCTGACTGGGCTTCCATCTTCACCCTCCAGCTATTTGAATAGCTGATCTGCAATGACATCATGGCCACGGCACAGCTTCCTAAATGGATGGCATGCTGTCTATTGAGAGCGCAGTGTGCCTTTTATTATAGGCTTACCTGTAGGTATAAATAAAGCAGACTATCGCTTTTAAAGTGATTGTAAATGCAATGTAAAAAACTAAAATAAATAAACATGTTATACTTTTCTGCTCCGTGCAATGGAATTGCACAGAGTGGCCCTGAACCTTCTCTTCTTGGGTCCCCTACCGACGGAATGCATTAAGGTTTACATATAAGCTAAGTAAAGAGGTGTCCGACAGTATATAGCCTTAGAGAACATGTCAACAAAATGTTGTGAACTTTTTATGTTTTTATCTCTGTCCCATCGCTTTCAGCTTTGCCATTTTAATCTGGTGGATATTGTCAGGCCGGGAACCCTATAATGGTACGTCCCAACCTTTTCTACACTTCAAGATTTCCTGAACATCTGTTTATAACCATCTTGGTATATTTATAGTCTTTTATATCTACAGCCATAAACAGAGAAATCCTTATTTGTCGTATACCAGATGGTATCCGACCTGACATGACACTTGTGAATTGTTGGAAGACTGAGAAGATGGTTCCTGAAGCCATAGAGATGATGAAGGAATGCTGGGATGGTGAACCCAGTAAACGTCTTTGCTTTGCAGGTAGAAATTTCAAATGATTTATTTGCATGCTGCTTATTTTATGGGCCGTTAAAATGAATTGAGTCCAGAAAAGGTGGACTTGATAAGGAAACCTGGAGCAATATGTGCACTGGATTTTTATGTGGTCTTGAAAAGGACCTGTACTGAAAGTAAGAAGATCCATTTATTTCCCGTAACTACTTATACTTTTGATTTTCTCTCCTTCCAAATACCTTCTGCACTGAACACATCCCTACCTAGGAAAGATTACCTGGAAGCCTTGGCTATGTGTTTGGTTAACCACTTGCGGATCACCTGCCTGGATCTACTGTGGATGGGCAGCCCACACAGGCAAAGCGGCACACCCGTACGTCGTTGCTGCCTGTTTCCGGGGCTAGGGAGTGAGCTCCACCCCCCCCTGGCACCCAATGGCCGGGATTTGCTGATTGGCTGTGTCCAATCGCAGGCCAGAGCTCTGTGTTGACAATCCTCACAGTGCTCTGTACAGAGGGAACCATCTCTGTTTCTTATCTCTGCAAAGCAGATCTGTAGTAAAAAGCAGTACACATTGTTAGGCACACATTTAACCCCTTCATCAACCTAGATATTGACCCCTTTCCAGCCAGTGTTATTAGTACAATGACAGTGTATAGTATTCTCACTGATTACTGTATTTATGTCACTGGTGATTAGAGATGGGCTTGGCAACATTTCCCAATCTGTGCAGCTGCGGACATAGAAATGTCTCACTGCCTGTGATTAGCGCTGTGCAGTGTCGGCTACCTGGCGGGATAGGACATGTGGGGTTTCAAACATGCCCAAGCCCATCTCTACTGGTGATAACAGTGGCAGTCAGTTCCCCCCAGCTTCAGTTCATTTTAGATTGCCCGCCGCACTATCGCAGGCCCATTATAAGTCACTGATCACCGCCATTAGCAGTATAAAAAAAAAAAAAAAATTCCAGTATCTATACCATTGTATGCGCTATAACTTTCAGGCACACCAATCAATATACACTTATCGGGATTTTTTGTTATCAAAGACATGTAGCAGAATAAATTTTGGCCAAAATTTATGAAGAAATATTTATTGGAAATGTTTTGCAGCACAAAAAAAAGAAAGGGGAAAAAAAAAATGTGTGTGTGTGTGTGTATATGTATATATATGTGTGTGTGTGTGTGTGTGTGTATACACACACACACTCACACTCACACACTGGGGCAAAAAAATAATTTAGTCAGCCACCAATTGTGCAAGTTCTCCCACTTAAAAAGATGAGAGAGGCCTGTAATTGTCATCATAGGTATACCTCAACTATGATGCCGCATACACACGATCGTGATTCACGGCGGTGAAAACACCGCCGTGAATCACGACATGAAAAAAAAATGAAAAACGAGGGAACGGCATGTTCCCCCACACACGACCGTTTTTCCCGTCATTTTTTTCTTTGTCGAGAAAAACGACCGTGTGTGGGCTCCGTGGCAGTGATTCCCTATGGAAAAACTGCCGCGGAAAAAAATGCTGGAAAAAACGATGAGAAAAATTAGAACATGTTCTAATTTTTCTCATCGTGATTAATGCCGTTTTTCCCATCGGGAAAAACGGCAAAAAGCCCACAGACGATCGTTTTTCTCGTCCAAAGGAAAAAATGTCATTTTTCCCGATGGGGAAAATGATCGTGTGTACGCGGCATTAGAGACAAAATTTGGAAACAAATCCAGACAATCACATTGTCTGATTTGGAAAGAATTTATTTGCAAATTATGGTGGAAAATAAGTATTTGTTCAATATCAAAAGTTAATCTCAATACTTTGTTATATATCCTTTGTTGGCAATGACAGAGGTCAAACGTTTTCTGTAAGTCTTCACAAGGTTGTCACACACTGTTGCTGGTGTATTGGCCCATTCCTCCATGCAGATCTCATTCCTCCATGCAGATCTCCTCTAGAGCAGTGATGTTTTGGGGCTGTCACTGGGCAACACAGACTTTCAACTCCCTCCAAAGGTTTTCTATGGGGTTGAGATCTGGAGACTGGCTAGGCCACTCCAGGACCTTGAAATGCTTCTTACGAAGCCCCTCCTTCGTTGCCCGGGCGGTGTGTTTGGGATCATTGTCATGCTGAAAGACCCAGCCACGTTTCATCTTCAATGCCCTTGCTGATGGGAGGAGGTTTGCACTCAAAATCTCACGATACATGGCTCCATTCATTATTTCATGTACACAGATCAGTCGTCCTGTTCCCTTTGCAGAGAAACAGCCCCAAAGCATGATGTTGCCACCCCCAAGCTTCACAGTAGGTATGGTGTTCTTTGGTTGCAACTCAGCATTCTCTCTCCTCCAAACACGACGAGTTGTGTTTCTACCAAACAGTTCTACTTTGTTTTCCTCTTACCATATGACATTCTCCCAATCCTCTTCTGGATCATCCAAATGCTCTCTAGCAAACCTCAGACGGGCCCGGACATGTACTGGCTTAAGCAGGGGAACACGTCTGGCACTGCAGGATCTGAGTCCCTTGTGGCGTAGTGTGTTACTGATGGTAGCCTTTGTTACGTTGGTCCCAGCTGTCTGCAGGTCATTCACTAGGTCCCCCCGTGTGGTTCTGGGATTTTTGCTCACCGTTCTTGTGATCATTTTGACCCCACGCGGTGAGATCTTGCATGGAGCCCCAGATCGAGGGAGATTATCAGTGGTCTTGTATGTCTTCCATTTTCTAATTATTGCTCCCACAGTTGATTTCTTCACACCAAGCTGCTTGCCTATTGCAGATTCAGTCTTTCCAGCCTGGTGCAGGTCTACAATTTTGTTTCTGGTGTCCTTCGACAGCTCTTTGGTCTTCACCATACTGGAGTTTGGAGTGTGACTGTTTGAGGTTGTGGACAGGTGTCTTTTATACTGATAACAAGTTCAAACAGGTGCCATTAATACAGATAATGAGTGGAGGACAGAGGAGCCTCTTAAAGAAGAAGATACAGGTCTGTTAGAGCCAGAAATCTTGCTTGTTTGTAGGGGACCAAATACTTATTTTCCACCATAATTTGCAAATAAATTCTTTCCAAATCGGACATGTGATTGTCTGGATTTGTTTCCACATTTTGTCTCTCATAGTTGAGGTATACCTATGATGACAATTACAGGCCTCTCTCATCTTTTTAAGTGGGAGAACTTGCACAATTGGTGGCTGACTAAATACTTTTTTGCCCCACTGTGTGTGTGTGTGTGTGTGTGTGTGTGTGTGTGTGTGTGTGTGTGTGTGTGTATGTATATATGTATATATATATATATATATATATTTCAAAATTTTCAGTCTTTTTATTTTATTTATATCACAAAAAAATAAACAAGACCCAGTGGTGATTATATACCACCAAATGAAATCTCTATTTGTGTGAAAAAAATGATATACAATTTGTTTAGGTATAGCGTTGCATGATTGGCAGTTAAAATAGCGCAGTGCCATGTAGCGCATGCGCGGGACCTTGGTGAAGGACGTGATCTGACCGCGCTCCATCCCTATTCAGCTACAATACAGCGGGGTCCGTGGACCGGGACCAGCTCAAACTAAGCCCCCGGATTGTGATGAACAGGAGGGCGCAAGGCCAGCCCAAACGGGGACAGCACAGGCAGCCCAGAACAAAAGGAGGAGTGGGGCCTTCCCTTGGACACAGGCCGCAATCCAAAATGGCGTTGGGCCGTCCGGACACACGAGGCAGCACGGCTGCCAGATCGGAGAACGCCGCTCAGAGGGGAGATGACAGGAGCCATCAGGAGTGCGTCAGTGACCCCTTCTCATCGCAATCCTCTGGGGACATGGAGGCAGACCAACGGGGTGAGTCATTTTCGCATCCCCCCCCCCTCCACGTCCGCATACACTGACAGCCAGGATTCAGCTCAATCCCCTGCATCATCAATGGACAGGAATATGGCTGATCTGACTGAGGCCTTATTTAGCCAGCCTAGCCAGGACATGGTTGCACCCCAGCTTGCTCATTACTCCCCAGATGCAGTATTATTGGCCCGCTTCTCCACCTTGCTCCAGCAGGAACTCTCTAAGGCCTGTACTTTGATTACAACTGACCTAAAGAAGGACATACACAGCCTGGGTGAGCGTTTTGAACTCATAGAAACTAAGGTGGACAGTACTATTAAGAATGTTAATCAAAATGCTACCATGATCACAGACCTCCATGATGGGCTGGAGGAGGCCTATACAAAAATTGAGGATTTAGAGAACCGTTCACGCAGGTACAACCTGCGCATACGTGGTCTCCCTGAATCGCACACTGATCTGGAGGGGGGCCATGAGAGAGTTAATGAAAGAACTGATTCCTAAAATTGCCGCCCACCAAATGGAGATTGACCGCATCCATTGAGCTTTGACTGCCCCGAGGACTGATGGTTTACCACGCGATATCATAGTTAAGCCACACTATTATTGCATAAAGGAGAAGATGATGTTTGCAGCCCGCAATAGACAGGACTTATCACTTCATGGAGCACCTATACAGCTTTCTACTGATCTGGCACTGTCTACAGTGCAGAAATCTGAGACCACTACTACAACTGCTAATGAACAAGCAGATAAAATATCGCTGGGCTTTTCCTTTCAAGCTGTCATTCACCTATAAGGGAAGATCCCATTCATTTTCTACCTTTTCAAATGGGTGAGGACCTATTGCTAGACCTGGGAATCGTCACACGGGACTCTCCAGCTCAGTCTCCCCCACACTCTGATCATCGTCCCCTATCTCCGCTGTGGCAAGATCGTCAACGCTCTCAGGCCAGGAAGTCTCACCGGAACACCTGAGGATGAAGGTTGCCTTCTGTCCCTTCTAGGACTTTCTAAAGTCCCATCTTGGCGGCCTGCTCTGGGTCCACGCTTACACATGGACATTACGAGGCCACCTGAAGTTATGCATATACAGCACAGTTTTCTGTTCGCTTAAGTGGTTGTCTGACAGTTAACTGCCCACTCCAGGGGGCTCCGAGCTGATAGTTTAAAGTATACTTATTTACTGTTATATTTGAGCCCCCACATAGGTTGCTATTTTGGTTACCCCGGGTCAGGAATAACCGATGGGGAACCTTCCTGCCCTGGGGTCACAGCCCCTGGGGAAGTATGAGGGTGCAGATCGTCTACAGCTGTATAGCTTGATGATGTGCTTACATTATAATACGTTCAACACTGGTTGACCTGTTTTAAGAGTTTTTTTGTTGTCGGGGCGGCTACACCTGCCACCCATTTGCTAGTCTACCTATCCTCTTGGGAGGATGGTACCCTTGCACTCATTGCACCAGAAGTTGTTTCCAGTATGGGTTATTCCCCATGCCTCTAATCTTAAGTTCGAATTTGTTACAAATGTATGTTTGGGCCTATGGCCGACCAAGTTATTCTGTTTCTTTACTTGTTTCTAACATTACTCTTTTTCATCCCTCCCCCCCCCCTACTTTCTCGAGCTCCGGTTCAGTGCCCTTCCCACACTGCATGGTCTGGGGAAATTCCAGAAGTGTACGGCCTCCACCTCAGTAGTCCCAACCAATCCCCTGATGAGACAAGGTAAGAGTGCTCTGCTGTCACGATGGCTAAGACGTATTCCACTGACTACTCAGTAATCAGCCATAATGTCCACGGTTTCAATTCCCCCAACAAGAGAACTAAGGCCTTCCATTTCTATCATAAACAGAAAGCGGATGTCCTCCTGCAAGAAACAAATTTTTCTAAAAATTCGGCATCACAATACCTTAACGCCAGGTATCCATAGTTTTACTTAGCGGGGGGGGCCCGGAGAAAAAGGGTGGAGTGGTGGTATGCTTTTCGAAGCGAACCCCCTTTACCCCCATCATGATATTCAAGGACAAAGGAGGCAGATACATTATGGCAGTGGGCCGCCTCCATGATCAGGTAGCGTCATTTATATCATATTATGCCCCGAACACTGGACAGCTGGAGGTTCTTTAGTACGATGCTTAGGATTCTGATGCCCAAGGTCCAGGGACAGATTGTAATGAGGGGGTGATAGTAATATCCCTTTAGACAGGATTATGGACAAATCTGACTCAACAAAACAAACTTTAAGACAACCACCGACCGGGAGTAGCAAGGTAGCACGTTTATTTAATTTACATGGTTTGATTGACTCATGGCGGGAAACCAACCCCACAGCTAGGGACTTCACATATTTTTCACAAGTACATCATACGTATTCCAGGATTGACCACCCTCCCCGTGGAGACTTAATTTTGGCCTACTGAATGACCCTATGCTCTATGTAGAAATTGAGAAGGAAATACAGGAGTATTTTAGGAATAACAAGTCTACAGACACTTCCCCCGCAATTAACTGGACGGCCCATAAGGCCACTATATGAGGCAAATTGATTCAAGTGGCGGCTAGAGCAAAGCGGACCCAAGACTTGGCAATTAAGCAACAAAAGGGCTAACCAGGAGAAATTGGTAAAAGAGCAGCACGAGAACCCCCAGATTGATCTTAGACATTAAATAGACAAAGCTAGACTAGCACTTAATCTCAGCTTGACCACTCAAGCTGAGAAACATATCAGTTGGTCTAAACATAGATTTTACACCATGGGTGATAAACCAACTACTATGCTGGGCAGGAAGTTAGTACCTAGGCCATACACAACGACCTTACCTAAATTGAGATTGCCTACTGGACTCTCCACTCAAAACCCCCAACGGATAGTCAGGGAATTTTACAAATATTATGCTAAACTATATTGCACACCGAATAAGTTTGAGCCATCTAAGGCGGAGACATTCTTTAGCGATATTCAACTGCCTAAATTGACACAAGCCCATGTTGAATTGATGGATGAAGCGTTTTCGGAAACTGAGATAAAGGCAGCTATCAAATCCATCCATCCCACTAAGGCAACGGGACCAGATGGCTTCTCTGGCCATTATTATAGGAAATATCAGGAAATTCTTACCCCCCCACCTCTGTACTTTAATAACCTGAGAAGGGGTGGTAAACTCCTCAGTCATGAAAATCTAGCTTGTATAACTGTAATACCAAAACTGGGAAAATATCACGGGGACTGTGCCAATTATCGTCTGATCTCATTGACTAATCCGGACTTAAAAATCCTGACTAAAATACTAGCCCAGAGATTAAATACTTTCCTCCCACGGTACGTTCACCCTAATCTCGGCGGTGCAATCAGACTGGGACGGTAAGGAAATTAGAAGGGGTATGCTGCTCTCGTTGGACATCCAGAAGGCGTTTGATTCCATCTCCTGGGATTATTTGCTAGATGTACTACGTCGTTTTGGATTTGGCGAACGCTTTCTGGAGGTCCTCCGGACACTATATGATACCCCATCTGCCTCTCTAATACTCAGGGGGTATTCCTCCCAATCTTTCACTGTAAGAAGGGGAACTAGGCAGGGTTGCACGTTATCTCCACTCTTATTTGCTCTAGAAATGGAGCCTTTAGCGATCAAAATCCGCTCCTGTTGGGATATCCAGGGAATTGTCTGTGGGGATTATGAACATAAATGTTTGCTTTTCGCGGACGACTTACTGTTGACCCTGACCTCACCAATTACCTCCCTTTCTAATTTATACGCCATTTTGAAACCATTCTCGGATATCTCTGGGCTAAAAATAAACCATAGTAAATCTAGGGCACTGAACCTGTCACTACTGAGCTCCACCCAGGCTACTCTAGAACAGTCATTCCAATTCAGGTGGGAACCGGAGGGACTTCCCTATTTAGGTATACATTTAACTTCAAATATTGGAACGTTTATATAAGAAGAATTACCCAGCCCTCTTTAAGCGGTTGACAGAAGATTTAGCAAAGTGGCAGATTCATCCCCCATCGTGGTTTGGCAGACTACACTCAATTAAAAATGAACGTCTTACCGAGGTTATTATATTTTTTTCGCACCATACCAGTGACATTAGTTCGACATGATCTTCAAATGTTCCAAAGAAACATGTTCAGTACATCTGTGGGAATAAGAGGCCTAGGGGGAATAAGGGTACACTTTATGCTCCAAAACCGAAAGGGGGTCTTGGACTAACTGATCTACAAAAGTATTTCTACGCTGCTCAGGTAGCTCAACTCTCTAGATATCACTCCCAGCGATCACAAGCTAAATGGATGGCTATGGAATCTTATTCCTGCCGTCCAAACCTGATTTCTCATATTATGTGGCTCCCATTTAAAGAGAGACCTATTATATTATGTCCTACTCTATCCTTTTTGCTAGAAATATGGGATAGGCTCTCAAGATCTCAGAAATTCAAGTCTCCCCACTCTCCATTAGCACCGCTATTGAAAAATAGAGCATTCACCCCGGGCCTCACTCCTCTGGCATTTGAATGGTGGACAAATAAGGGTCTGATGCGAATAGCTGATGTTTGTGACCAAAAGGGTATCCTTTCCGAACGGTTTATGATTGACAAATATCAAATGCCACCTGTAGAACATTACCGATATGTACAGATCTCTCACTTTATACAATTTCTAGCTCGTATGGGAGATTTAGCGACGCAGACACCCATGGAACATTTATGTAGTCAATATGATAAAATCAAGGGACGCATCTGCCATATATATGATATTGACGAGTGTATCGACTAAGCTGAACTATATGATCCAATGGGAACAGGATTTACAGGAAACCCTTCGACCTGGAGGACTGGCATGCGATTTCTGAAACTGCATCTCGATCGCTCGTTAATACCTCGATAATAAAGACAAACTATAAGGTTTTGCTAAGGTGGTATATGATGCCAGCCAGGCTGGCAGCCTTCGTGCTAGGTGCTACCCAGATGTGTTTCAGAGGCTGTGGCCGGGTCGGGTTCACTTGCCGTATATGGTGGACGTGCCCCAAAGTTAGGAGATTTTGGATTCGGGTTTATAATTTCATATATTCCCTCACCCAGATGAACTTGATGAAATCAGCAAAACAGGCACTTCTGGGGGGCGGTTTAGTGGATACCTCCAAGTCCCGAAGGCGGCTTATCACGTTTTTATATTAATTTCTGCTAAAATAACCATAGCCAGGAATTGGAGGTCCGCTGCCCTGCCGTTTGCACAGCTTAAAGGCAAATTATCTTGGCTTATGTTCATAAAGTATGGGACCCGTGGATTCAATACCTTACGAATGATCCCAGGACACTTGAGACCTAGACTTATTCTCGTATTGTGGGTTCCTGGGTACTGGGCCGTAGCTCATCCCCCCCCCCTTCCCTTCCATCCCCACTTTCTGTCGCCATTTGTTTTTTTCCTCCTACTATTCTTCCCATCTTTCTTGCTACTGGGTTTAGAATTAAACCTTTCAGGTTTGATTAATGTATGTTCATCTATAAGAGATCATTGTCAGTTTGCACTCTTTGGTGAGACACTCGCACGATCGGAGGAGTTGGGGGGGCCCCCCCATTAGCAGGATGGGGAGCAGGCTTGTCCAGACGGTGGATCACCGGAGATGGCCTGGGAATGAGGAAGGACTGGAAGTCTGGGACATAGTTAACCTGGGCAGGGAATATTGTCCTACCAACGCAATTCAGTCCACATTCCACGATCCTTCTGGACATGGTTGATGTTAAGACTTTACTCTCAAGTGCCATGGCTTCAGAAGTATATGTTTCCCAAATTTTGTCTCAATAACTGTACAATGAAAAGTCGAGATTGTTATATTTTTGTATTAGAAAACTTCAATAAAAACCATTGAAACATAAAATGGCCTGGTCATGAAGGAGGTAAAATCTTCCGGAGCTCAAGTGGTTAATGCAGCCAGAACGTGTTTTGCCGTAAATTGGAGAACCCCGCAAACCCCTTCACTGAGGGAGTGGTTCATAAGATTGGACAGAATAGCTGAGATGGAGGAATTTATCCAATCAGCCAAAGATAGACTAATGGAATATACTAAGACCTGGGCCTGTTGGTCTCATAAAAAATAGAATACTGAGTACACGAACATCATGTCATCATGCTGAATCTTATGAACTCCAATTTACACCCCAAGGGTGAATATTGAACATGGTCTGATCCTGGCAAGCCAGACCCCCCCCCCCAAATAAAACCTTAATACCCTCCTCCTCCTCCTTCTCCTCCTCCTTCTCCTCCTCCAATCCAGGGCAATTTCTCCAGCTCAAGTCCTAGGCTCAAATTTTCTAGGTGCACCCAACCCTTACGATGTGAGTGCACCTTCCAGTCGACCACTCGTGCCAGGTGTGTGGCCCAATAGTACCTCTGCAGGTCTCGGAGTCCAATACCCCCTTCTAATTTAGGGAGTACCAGCTTCGCCCAACCAATTCTTGGGGCCTTGGAGCCCCACAGGAATTTTCTACAAAGTCTCTTATAGGAGGCGAAAAAGGAGAGCGGCAAGGCGATCGGGATAGACTGAAGTTTATATAGTAGTCGGGGGAACACTGTCATTCTAATGATGGATGCACGCCCAAACCAAGAAATCGTGGGAGAGTCCCAGCGGAGCAAATCCTGTTGTATGACGTTCAGTTCATTCAAGAAATTCTTCTCGTAAAGTTTTGAGAGGTTCTGTGGTAGCCGAATACCTAGATAGGTAATATCGTCTGACTTCCAAGAGAAGGGGACGTTTTCTTGACATTGGGCGACCAAGGTCGAGGGCAGGGTGATATTCAACGCAAAGGACTTGGAGTAATTAATTTTCAAATGTGAGATACGTCTAAAATTGTCAAGGACAAACATCAAGTTGGGCAGGGAGATCAAGGGGGAGGAGAGGAAGAGCAGTATGTCGTCGGCAAATACCGCAAGCTTGTATTCCTTGCTGCGAACGACAACACCCCGAATATCAGGGCTTTCCCGTATGCAACGAAGGAGTGGCTCCAGTATGAGGATATAAAGAATAGGGGATAGGGGGCAACCTTGCCTAGTGCCGTTGTGTATGGAGAAGGCCTCCGACAAGTGACCATTGACCCTAACTCGGGCTCGTGGACTCGTGTACAATGCTCCAATATAAGTCCGCATTCTGGACCCCAGACCTAGAGCCTCCATAACAGAGTCCATGTAGTCCCAGGCCACTCGGTCGAAGGCCTTCTCCGCATCCATCGACAGAAACCCTCTTGTTTAGAAGAAGTGAGCCACTGATGTATGTTGAGGGCCTTGATGGTATTATCCCTGGCTTCTCTTCCAGGGACAAACCCGACCTGATCAAGTCCTACCCATGACAGGACGTGATGTGCGAGTCGGTTTGCAAGTATCTTAGCAAAAAGTTTTATGTCCACGTTAAGCGAAATCGGTCTGTAGTTCGCTACGTCCGAGGGATCTTTAGAGTCCTTAGGTATTACTGAAATATAGGCTTCTAGTAAAGTACTAGACTGGCAAGGGGGATTGGCGAGAGAGTTAAAGGCTTTTATAAAATTTGGCGCCAGGAGATCTGGGAAGCATTTGTAATATTGTGCTGGTGTAGCCATCAGGCCCTGGGCTCTTACCAGGTTTCATGGTTTTCAAAGCCGCAATCCATTCCTCCGACGACAGCGGCGCATCTAGGAGTTGCTGGTCTTTCTCAGACAATGCCTGAGGCGCATAGTGACGTAGAAAGTCCTTGATCATGGACGCTCGAGCCTCCGCCGAAACCGCACCTTCCTCTTTCTCCTTAATGTTGTACAAATTGCTGTAGAAATCCTTAAACTGTCGCGCAATGTCCTCATTTTTCGTATGAATCTTACCCTGTCTATCCCTCACCTGATGGACGGTTGAGGCGAGGACACGTTTTTGCGTAAATCTTGCAAGCAGTTTGCCAGGCTTGTTCCCCTGTTCATAGAACAGTTTTTGGGATAGCATGAAGCGTTTCCGAGCTCCTTTAAACAGTTCCTCGCGCAAGAGAGTTCTAGCATCCGCCAGTTCGGATGCTACCCCAATTGCCAGCGAGCACTTGTGTTGAGCTTCCAGTTTGGAGATTTTCTCAACCAAAGACTGAATCAGCTCTCTGCGTTCCCTCTTTTTCCTGGCCGCCAGAGACAGAAGGTGCCCCCTGATCACACATTTATGTGCCTCCCACAGGGTCATGGGAGAGACTTCCGAGGTATCGTTCTGACAAAAATATTCGCTAATGGCTTGTTTGAGGGCGAAAACATTAGCAAGATCCGCAAGAAGTGAGGAGTCAAGCCTCCAGATCCTAGTGGATGTCTCCCTCTGCGGGAATCTTAAGGTCAGGGTGACTGGGTGGTGATCTGATAGGACCATGTTTTCAATTGTCGCCTCGTATACAAACTGTAAATCCCGCTGGGAGATAAAGATGTAGTCCAACCTGGAGTAGCGTTGGTGTGGAGAGGAAAAGAATGTATAGTCTCTACCCCTAGGATGCAGAGTGCGCCACGTGTCATGGAGGGCCAACGAGGCCAACCCCAATTTAGCCTGTCGTAAGGCTGAGAAAGGGATGGAAGAAGTGCGCGTGGAGGTGTCAAGGGTCGGGTCAAGAGCTAGATTGAGGTCTCCCCCCAGAATTAAGAGGCCTGACCTGAATGATGTGAGTTTCAGTAGTATTTCCTTCAGAAAAGGTACCTGTTTAGAATTTGGCCAGTATATGTTAGCGAGCGTAAGCGGCTTGTCTTTCCACAGCCCTTTTAAGGAAGAGGAATCTGCCTTCCGGATCCACTAACTGATCCGTGGGCTGGAATGTAAAGGATTTAGCGAGAAGGATCGTTACCCCCTTCGTTTTGGAGTCAGCACATGTTGCGTGAAACGCAACTGGGTATCTCTTGTTGGTAAGGTGTTGAACGGAGTTGGACTTAAAATGAGTTTCCTGGAAAAAGACAACTTGGGCCCTCTGTCTATGGGCTTCTGCTATGAAGCTGAAGCGCTTCTTAGGGACATTAAGGCCTTTGGCATTGACAGATAGAACCTTAAGCGATAGAGGAGTCGCGGAGTGTCTTACGGACGCCATGTCCGCGTATCAGCGGAGATTCACCTACTTCCAGATGTCACAAACGGGGAGGGGGAGGTAAGGGAGAGAGAGAAAAAAAAAAGGGGGGGGGAAGGGGGCAGGTGAAATGGAAAGAAAAGGGTGACGGAGTGAGATGGGGGGGGGCAGCAAGAGAGGAGAAAAGGGGAAAGGAAAGAGCAGATAAAGAACAAGAAGGGGAGCAGAGATATGTCTATCTACCCCCCAATTCAGAGAGGAGTACCCTCCCTCTTCAAGAAGAGACCCCAACTATGGGGCCCACCAAAGTAATACCGAAGGTAATCCCAGTCCTGCTAGGTTACCTATAGAGTCAGAGGGTATCCTGAAAGCAGGACACACTCTACTTAGCCGGGAAGATCAAGAGGGGAACCAGCCTCTCCTGAGGTGGGTACCAGGACTAGCAACCGAGTTTCCTACACATAAACCCCCCGCCCAGAAACTCCAAACCCCAAGAATAACTCACTGAGAGGGAAAACTTCGAGCTCGAGACAGGGCAGGGAGGCTCACCGCCAGAGCCCGTCCACACAGGGTCGGCCGGCCCTTGGCGATCCCCTCCCCCACTCTTACCACAAAAAGACCACTCCCCAGACACAAATCTAGGGGATATCACTACTTCCATAGAATCCTAACCTCCACCGCTTTAGTGCCTCTAGCCCATAATGGGGAGGGTCACCCAATCCCCGTTCTCTGGGCGCCCATTTCAGGCGTGCGTGGTGAGGGAGAAACCCACATGAACTATTGCCTGTCAACCTAGAAACGAAAACCCCTGGAGATTATTTAGTCATTCCAAGCATTCTAGACCCAGGGGCTCCCAGGGACCCGTAACTAAGCCCTGTAACCCAGAAATTAGACAACAGGCATATGACTCATGTGCATACGGAGGACAAACAGAGAAATAACATGAGTAACTTAATAGAGTTAAATGACAGTGAGTACCTTCACACTTTGTGCTTATGTTGCATCATTGACCTGAAAGGGACCCCCTCGTAAGCCACAAGGGGGGTCCCCCAGTCAATCCACTACCCGGTAACCACAGGTGAAAGCTGTACCCCAAATTCCACCAGGAAGGCCCAAGGGCCAGGGAGGTATGCTTCAACGTAGTTACACAGAGGGTGCCCCCCCTCCGCACTCCCCCAGGCACCACCCAGAAACCGGGTTAGCGTCCTACAGGGCACAGGGGGGGCCACACCATTTTGCAAGAAAATAAAAAAAAGAGGGCGATGCAGAAACATGTAGGCAGGCGCTTACTCCCAAATCTCCATCACAACCCCCACATAGCTAGACAGCAGTAAACTCAGTGGCTCAGATATTGCATGTTCATGGCCGTAGAGGGGGGTAGGGAGGGATGGGCAGAGGATACAAGGGGCAGGGAGGGGGGGAGGGGAAAGCCAGGGACAAATGCAGGGAAGGGCGAGGGGGGATGTAAGAAGTGGGGAAGCACAATGCAATCACAGTACCCAATAATGCTAAAGATTGCTCAATAAGGCAAACGATAATCTATCATAACTAGTACAGGTACCTGTGTGGCAAGATCATAATGACCAACAAATCTCTTGTTATCCGGTCAGCATCAAGGAGCTAGAAAACAAATGGGTTAAACAGCACGTGTTGGCACTAGTAATAACAATGATCCCCCCCATACAGTGTGTTACCAGTATTAGAGAGAAGTCAGATGTTCTGGCATGGGGGGGGTGCGCAGTTTTGGGAGGGTAAAGCCCCCTCCGAGTCCTCGTGCTGCATTGTTGGAGGCTGAGGTAGTTTGTTCATATACCGTAGCCCCAAATAATCCAGATCAGTAGTCTCATACCCCAAAGCCTGGGGGCAGCTACAAGGCAGCCATCATAGGTGAAGTCTGTTCACTTGTAAAATGCAATCCATGGAAATACTCGGGTTGAGCAGGGGCATAGGGGCAAAAAGTAGGGGAGGGAGGGGAAGCGGAAGAGTCACAGGGCAGGGGGTCAGGAGTGGCCATGTCGCTAGCAAGTGCAGACCAGGTGCATAAGTAGAGGCAGGGGGTAGATGCGTGGAATAAGGAAACTGGGATCAGCTTACCAGGCCTCATTAATGCTCAGAATGCTCCGTCCGCCGCCGGACAGACGACGGCGATGCCCGCGGACTGTCTTCTGTCTCCATGTCTCCCCTAGGTCTAGGTGGGGTGACATCAGAAGCCCTACGTCGTCTCTGCCGGCTCCTCTGTGAGCGTGGGGTATCGTCGGGCCGGGTGGTGATCCAGGGATCCGGTTGGAAAAAAACGCCATACCAATCCGGGACGCTGATTGCCGGAATACCTAGGGTGTCACAGAACTGTGGTAGATCCGCAGGCGTCCTCAAGGATGCTGTGCGATTACCCGCTGTGGCCTGAAGACAAAAGGGAAACTTCCACCTATAGATTATTCGTCTGTCCCTTAAGACCTGCAGGAGGGGACGCAGGTCTCTCCTGTGCTGTAGAGTGATGGCGGACAGGTCCTGAAACAATTGGATGCGAGCTCCCTCGTATTCCACATTAGCTTGATTGTGCGCCAAGCGCAATATCTCTTCTTTCTGGAGAAAGTTAACCAGACAGCAAACCGTATCTCTGGGTGGGTCATTTTCCCTGCCCCTGGGTCGCAATGCTCTGTGGCATCTCTCCATTTCCACCGGAGCGTCAGGGGGTCTGCCCAGGAGAGTGTTAAATATTGCCCATACCGCTTGTTGCAGCTGTTGGGGACCCTCCACTGACTCAGGGATCCCCCTAATGCGCAGGTTATGTCTCCTGCCCCTATTGTCCAGGTCCTCCATATGCCTGTGCATGTCGATTAGGTGGTGGGCATGTGAGGTGGAGGCACTTTGGACCTGTTGTATTGCGGCCGCATGTGTCATGGCGGTTGCCTCCACGCGGTCCATCCGGGTAGCCACCGCTCTCACCTCTCCCTTCAGGTCGGAGATCGCGGCGAGCATGGCATTTTTAATGTCCGATGCGACCTGTTGTAGGTCTGCCATGCACAAATGGGCGGAGGAGTATCTACTGTTCGTACCTTGTGGGGGTCCCGTGTAGGGAGCGGAGGAAGCCGCGAGTAGGTCCGTACTTGAGTCCGAGGCTTGCGGCGCGGCCTGCAAGTCCGCCAGCTGCGTGCGGAACATCGCTGGGATGGTCTTGCTCAGCTGCGTGGATGGCTCAGTCAGTAGCCGGGTAGTTTGCTGACCTTTCCCGGTCATCTTTGCTTAGGAGGGTCGGAGAATTCCGCTGATTGAAGCAGGGCTGGAGATCTGGGCGGCGGAGCTCTCCTACTATGCTGCCATCTCGCTCCGAAGCTAGGCCACGCCCCTCAAATATATTTTATTGAGTACAAGTTGTGATACAAATTATAGATGATACATTAAATACACCAAAAATAGAGAAGCTCAAATATTCTTATTTCAATAAGTAAACATATTAGTAGATACTCGTGGACAAAGTATGGTATATTAATTAGTTTCCAGTGGTAATAATATTATTAAGTTTTATGCAGTTATTAGTAACTACATATATTAGGGGTGCGCATCTTCACTAGTCTCACGATTCGATTCGATTACGATTATCTGGTCAACGATTCGATTCGATATCACAATGCATCACGATTACTGATGCGCTCCCACTTCCGCTTGGGCTGCCTAAGCGGCCCTTCCTCCAAGCAATCTTCTGGGACACATCACAGGTCCCAGAAGATTGCCCGGCTAGGCAGGACAGCTCAGTGAGACATGCGCACCCGGCTGTGAAGCTGCAAGCTGTATCAGCCGGATGCCCACAGTAGTATTGCCAGCGCCGTGGACAGGCGGGGGAGAGCATGGAGTGTTTGGGTGGCCACGTCGCTGGATTGTGGGACAGGTGAGTGTCTTATTATTAAAGGTCAGAAGATACAATTTTTTTGTAGCTGCTGACTTTTAATAAACAAAACATTTACTGAAACTGCTTTGAATTAAAAATAACCTCACTCCCTTAAAGCAGAGTTCCACCCAGTGGTAAGCACTCCTTGCCCCCTGACATGCCACATTTAGAGGGAGGGGGGGGGGAGTGTGTAACCTCTTTTTTAGTGGGACTTCCTGTCCCACTTTATCCTTCCTGTCCCGACCGCCTAGGTGGCCCCTCCGTGCCAGCGATCTTCTGGGACACAACACAGGTCCCAGAAGACTGGCTGGCCAATGGCAGAGCGCAGTGTGCGGGCCCCCGGCCTTGAAGCTGTAAGCTGTCATGGCCGTGTGCCCACAGTAGATTTGACGGGAGGAGTGGGGCTCCGTGCGGCTGCATTGAAGGACCGTGGGACAGGTAAGTGTCGGTTTAATAAAAGTCAGTAGCTACACTTCTTGTAGCTGCTGACTTTTATTAAACTAAAAATAGGGTGGAACTCCCCTTTAAAAAGTGCACTAATCCGGTGCACTACAGGGTACAGGAATTCACACACACGGCTGCTGGGAGGTCAGGAGGGATTAGAATCCACATCTGACAAACAGCCCTGTGAATTTCACTGTACTGTCTCTGTGCTGAAATTTCTCTGGGCTTTGCACATTCCAGCACACTAGGAGTTAACACAGTGGAATGTGCAAACGGGGAGCCAGAGAAATGCCAGCACAGAGCATGTGTAGGAGTACACATACTGCTGTTAAAATAATACCTGTGTTGTAATAAATGCCACGTTCTAATCCATTAAGTGTATACCGCTGTATGTGCTTTTTAAAATATATATATATATATGCAGATTCATACCTCAGTGTGTATATAACTGCATATGCCGCTCATGTGACTGCATATAGTGCGGCCCGACCCCTCTCCTCTCACATCTCATCTCTCTCGTTCTCCTGACGTAAGTGGGACTTCTCAGCCCCGCCCACCGGCTGTAGCTACCGTATCAGATCAGAAGAGAGGCGGGCGGGGCTGACGTCAGGAGGACGAGAGACGAGAGAAATGAGACAGGAGAGGAGAGGGGCGGGCCGCACCATATGCAGTCACATGAGCGGCATATACAGTTATATCCACACTGAGGTATGAATCTGCATATATATATTTTAAAAAGCACATACAGTGGTGTACACTTAATGGATTAGAACGCGGCATTTATTACAAAACGGTAATTTTGACAGACACGCTCGGAGCGGGGGCGGGGCATGTCGGATGACGTCACGGACATCGATTATTGGGGTCACATGCATCGATGCCGCATCGGGGACCCCCGAATCGCGATGCAGCGATTAAATTCAGCACCCCTAATATATATATATATATATATATTGTGTATGTGTGTGTGTGTGTATATATGTGTGTGTGTGTGTGTGTGTATATATATATATATATATATATATATATATATATATATATATATATATATATATACTGTGAGGGGGTTAGCTCGGCAGCGGGTGTGTGTGACCCCCGGGATGGGCTCCCCACACAAAAACAGGCCCAGCAAACGGAGGTTGTGGTTTTCAAAATCAAAAAGGTGCGGTTTATTTTCTATTTACAGTGACAAAACACAGCAAAGCAAAAGAAACATAAATAAAATAAATCCTGGTCAACTTGACCTCTGACTAAACATACAGGTTTCCTAACTAACAACTGGGATCAGCCTAGTGCTGTCCTAGTCCCTAAGTCCCTGGTTTTAAATGTCCAAGCAAATAGCCACACAGGCTTTGTCTCACCGCACAGGGGTTCACTCTCCCTAGACAGTCCACACAGGTCTGGTTCCAGGCATGAGCTAACATCTAATGAAGCTGGGAGTTCTTATAGAGGCCTAAATGAGCTGACAAGCTTCAGCTGGTCTCATCAACTCCCTGTCTGCACGACGCCCAGCACTCTCCCTAGAGGTATGAGTCATCCATGAGCCTACTAGCCTCAGCTGGGCTTATACAACTCTCCACCTAGTTGTATAAGTCGGCGTAAAGCCTGAATCTGGGCGAAATATATCTACCCCCCTGGATGCAACCAGGTGACTTTACCTTCCTGCTGTCACATACCCCCCCCCCCTCTTGTTTTAACCTCGGGGTTGGAACACCAGCAATCAGGCATTCATGTACTCGAGACAAAGCATCCACATTCCCCATTTGAACGCCAGGGCGATGCTTTACTGTGAAGTTGAATTCCTGGAGGGCCAGGAACCACCTATTCACTCTTCTATTTGTTTCCTTGTTTTGAGCCATCCACTTTAACGGAGCGTGATCCGTAACCATGTCAAAGTGCCTACCTAGCAGGTAGTACCGAAGGGAATCTAGAGCCCACTTCACCGCTAAACACTCCTTTTCAACGGTGGCGTAATTTACCTCATGGGACTTCAACTTCCTGCTGAGGTAAATGACTGGGTGCTCTTCCCCGTTCCAGACCTGGGACAATACTGCTCCTAACCCCACATCTGACGCATCACTTTGTACGACAAAGTCTTTAGAGAAGTCGGGTGAGTACAACACTGGCTGGCTACATAAGGCTTGTTTCAAGAATTGGAATGCTGCCTCAGCCTCGGGGGTCCATTTAATCATGACCGACCCTTTCCCCTTCGTCAGGTTGGTTAGGGGCACAGCCTTAGAAGCAAAGTGGGGAATGAATCGCCGATAATACCCAGCGATTCCCAGAAAGGCTCATACCTGCTTCTTGCTGTTGGGACGTGGCCAACTCTGGATGGCCTCGACTTTGTTGAGTTGGGGTTTTATTACTCCCCTCCCAATGGTGTACCCAAGATATTTGGCCTCCTCCTGCCCAATGGTACACTTCTTGGGGTTAGCCGTAAACTCCGCTTCCCGAACAGAGTCCAGGACTGCTTGCACTTTTGGCAGATGTGAGGCCCAATCTGTGCTATGGACAATTACGTCATCCAGGTAAGCCGCAGCATACTTCCGATGGGGCCTCAGCATCTGGTCCATTTTCCGCTGGAATGTGGCCGGCGCATTCTGTAACCCGAACGGCATTCTTTTATATTGGAACGCCCCGTCTGGGGTTACAAATGCGGTTTTCTCTTTGGCCGACTTGGCCAGGGGGATTTGCCAATACCCTTTTGTGAGGTCAAGAGTCGTCATGTATCGGGCTGTTCCCAGCCGGTCGATCAACTCATCTATACGTGGCATGGGGTAGGTGTCAAATTTTGTAACTTTGTTCAACTGACGAAAATCGTTACAAAATCGCCAGCTCCCATCCGGTTTAGGCACCAACACAATGGGACTAGACCAATCACTTTGGGACTCCTCTATCACCCCTAAGTTCAGCATTTTCTGTACTTCCTCCCGTATTGCCTCCCGTCGGGCCTCTGGGATCCGATAGGGTTTTAACTTCACCCTTTCACCGGGCGGGGTAATGATGTCATGCTCTACCCCAGATGTTTGTCCCGGCAGCTCAGAGAATACCTCCTTGTTGCGAAGCACAAACTCCTTAACCTCCTGTTGTTGGGGTTGTGACAAGGTGGCTGCTATTCCAACCTCAGGAATCACGCAACCAGTTTGAGCTGGTGACCAAGTGTCTGCGACTAGGGACTCTCTATCCCTCCAGGCTTTCAACAGATTAACGTGATAGATCTGTTCGGGCTTTCGCCTTCCTGGTTGTCTGACCTTGTAATTCACTTCGCTCACTTTTTCCATTATCTCATAGGGGCCTTGCCATTTGGCAAGGAATTTACTTTCAACCGTAGGGACAAGTACCAGTATCCTATCCCCCGGGGAAAAGGTACGGGTCTTGGCTCCACGGTTGTACACTCTCTGCTGTGCTAACTGCGCTTGGGCCAAATGTTCCTTCACGATGGGCATTACCTGTGCAATTCGGTCTTGCATCAGGGCGACATGCTCAATCACACTCCTGTGGGGAGAACTCTCACTTTCCCAAGTTTCCTTGGCAATATCCAACAGCCCTCTTGGGTGTCTCCCATACAGTAACTCAAAGGGGGAGAATCCCGTAGAGGATTGGGGCACCTCCCTAATAGCAAACATCAAATAAGGAAGTAGACAGTCCCAATCCTTTCCATCTCTATCCACCACTTTCTTCAACATTTGTTTTAGGGTTTTGTTGAATCTTTCAACCAGCCCATCGGTTTGGGGGTGATACACAGATGTACGTAATTGCGTCACTTTGAACAATTTACACAGCTCCTTCATAACCCGGGACATAAAGGGTGTACCTTGGTCCGTAAGCAGTTCTTTACAAATACCCACCCGGCTAAACACAAGAGATAGCTCTTTGGCTATGGTTTTGGCTGAGGTATTTCGGAGAGGGATCGCTTCTGGATAACGGGTGGCATAGTCCATTATAACTAATATGTACTGGTGCCCCCTAGCGGACTTGATTATAGGCCCTACCAAATCCATGGCGATCCTCTCAAACGGGACCTCAATGATGGGTAGAGGGACCAGCGGGCTACGGAAATGTGGCATCGGGGCCGACCTCTGACACACAGGGCAGGAGGAACAATAATTTTCTATGTCCTTCATCACCCCCGGCCAATAGAATCTCTGTAATACCCTCTCTCGGGTTTTCTCTGTCCCCAGATGACCTCCAAGAATGTGCCCATGGGCCAACTCCAACACCAACTTCCTGTAAGGTTTGGGCACCACAAGCTGCTCAACGGTTTCTTCTGCCCTTTTTGCCACCCGATACAGTAGGTCCTTCTCTACGCTGAAGTATGGGTAAGTGCAGGTATTATCTGGGTTCACTAACTCGCCATCTATTTTCACTACGTTTTCCCGTGCCTTTATTAGGGCGGGGTCTTTCAACTGTTCTGTGGCAAAGTTTTCCCTGTGAACCTCAAGATCAGAAAACTCCACAGACGGTAGGTTTTCGTCTGAGGAGGTGGGCTCCTCTCCAGTTTCTTGAGTCTCCCCTGCCAATACTGTTAAGGGAAATTCCGGAGAGTCCTCACCACTCTCAGGGGAGTTCTGGCTATCACATTCCTGGTACATAGGGGCACCAGTGGGGGGCTCAGGATCATCCCACAGTTCCCAGAACTTCGGAAAATCCCTTCCCACAATGGCGTCATGCGGTAACTGAGATACTAAGCCCACTGGATGAGAGAGGGTACCTTTGGGGGTCTCGAAACACACTGTAGTCACTGGATACTCTCGGGTGTCCCCATGCACACAAATAACAGCTACCTTGCTATTCCCAAAGACCTCTGTTTTAACTAACTCAGCCTTTATCAGGGTCACAAGGCTACCTGAATCCAGCAATACCACAACATTTCTACCATTAACACACATTTTGCATAAATGTTTCTCAGTTCCTCGAATGGCAGTGCATGCGACTATCGCACACAGCGACTGACGTCTGCCCGTCAAAGTCACACTGCATGGGTTCCTCCACAACCGGGCAATTGGCTGCAATATGTCCCGCTTGCCGGCAGCGGTAGCAAACGATCCTTCTTGCCGCCTCTTGAGCCGCTGATTTCCCAGGCTGTTCTCGCCAAACTTGGGGTAGAGCTGCCACCCTCTCACTCTCTCCACCCTCACCCCTTGGAATCCTCTTATCCGCCCCTGGGGATGGTCTGGTCTTAGGGTGGAAAGTCCGAGTGTCTCTGGAAGAGGCCGTCAGGTTCTCTGTAGCCAAGTATTTCTCCACACGATCCACAAGACCATCGGCCGTCTCTGGGTCTCCATGGCTTACCCACTTTTGGATGGCAGTAGGAAGAGCTCTCAAAAACCGATCCATTACAACACGTTCCACAATCTTTGGTGCGGACAAAGTCTCTGGCTGTAGCCACTTTCTGCTCAGGTGAATGAGATCATACATTTGAGACCTGGGGGGTTTTCCAAGCTGGAAAGTCCAGTTATGCACACGCTGAGCCCGGACAGCCTGGGTGACACCCAGCCTTGCCAAAATTTCAGCTTTTAGCATCACATAGTCTTTTGCTTGGTTAGGCTCTAGGTCATAGTAAGCTTTCTGCGATTCACCAGTTAACAGAGGAGCCACCAGTCCAGCCCACTGCTCCTCAGGCCACTTTTCTCTTTCAGCGGTCCTTTCAAATGTGGTCAAAAATACCTCTGGATCATCCTCTCCAGTCATTTTTGTCAATAAACGACTCACCCCAAAGGACGCGGTATTAGTGGGACGGCTTTCCTCACTGGTCTGCGGACGTTGCTGCATTACTGCTTCCATTTGTTGTAGTCTCTGCTCTTGCTTCTGTAACAGGTCTATGAAGCGGGCCTCAGATTGCTGCTGGGCTTGTTGCTGAGCTTCCAGACTCTGTTGGTGAGCTTGCTGCTGGGCTGCAAGGCTCTGTTGATGAGCTTGCTGCTGGGCTGCAAGGCTCCTTTGCAAACCTGCATTTGTCTGCTGTTGATTGGCATTTGCTAGAGCCAGCTGTTTCAGTATCTCCTCCATGCTGGCTTAAAAAAAACTGCCACTGGTTCTCCACCAACTGTGAGGGGGTTAGCTCGGCAGCGGGTGTGTGTGACCCCCGGGATGGGCTCCCCACACAAAAACAGGCCCAGCAAACGGAGGTTGTGGTTTTCAAAATCAAAAAGGTGCGGTTTATTTTCTATTTACAGTGACAAAACACAGCAAAGCAAAAGAAACATAAATAAAATAAATCCTGGTCAACTTGACCTCTGACTAAACATACAGGTTTCCTAACTAACAACTGGGATCAGCCTAGTGCTGTCCTAGTCCCTAAGTCCCTGGTTTTAAATGTCCAAGCAAATAGCCACACAGGCTTTGTCTCACCGCACAGGGGTTCACTCTCCCTAGACAGCCCACACAGGTCTGGTTCCAGGCATGAGCTAACATCTAATGAAGCTGGGAGTTCTTATAGAGGCCTAAATGAGCTGACAAGCTTCAGCTGGTCTCATCAACTCCCTGTCTGCACGACGCCCAGCACTCTCCCTAGAGGTATGAGTCATCCATGAGCCTACTAGCCTCAGCTGGGCTTATACAACTCTCCACCTAGTTGTATAAGTCGGCGTAAAGCCTGAATCTGGGCGAAATATATCTACCCCCCTGGATGCAACCAGGTGACTTTACCTTCCTGCTGTCACAATATATATATATATTGTGTATATGTGTGTGTGTATATATATGTATATATATAATGTGTGTGTGTGCGCATATATATATATATATATATATATATAAAATTATCCTCTGTGGAGCAAAGAGTTATTAACAATACTAAGGGAGCTTCAACATCATAGTAATAAAATGGCAAAAAAAAAGACAAGTGAAAATAAGTATAAGAAAATTAAATGGAGAAAAAAGAGAGTACTGGAATATAAGGGGGGTCCGCGTGGTCGAGCCGAGAGTCACCTTTTAAATCCAAGAAAAGTTGAACAATGGTATATATAACATACTGATTCGGCTACCATGGCATTAATACCCTATTGTCCAAAGTTGGCGTATTATATATATATATAATCCAGGGCTGCCACATCTTTTCAAATCTGGGGATCAGGTCCATTGCAATAGCGGCCATCTTGGCTTGGGTCATGGTATAATTCATTTTAGCTATAGCTTCCTGTAAGACCAATTTAGGTGATTTCCAAGATTTTGCTAGTGTCTGTTTGGCAGCTGTGAAGAGTTGCACCAGCAATTTGAATTGAGTATGTGGAATAGAGTCTGGTTTTAAGTTACCATATTTATCGGCGTATAACACGTGCCGGCGTATAACACACACCCCAAGTTTAGGAGGGAATTTTAAGGGAAAAAACTTTTAGGAGGGAAATTCAAGGGAAAAAAAAAAACTTACATTTAAATGCAGCATGCAGCCTTGCCCAGTGTCCATCTGCCCATCTGCAGCCTTGCCCAGTGTCCATCTGCCCATCTGCAGCCTTGCCCAGTGTCCATCTGCCCATCTGCAGCCTTGCCCAGTGTCCATCTGCCCATCTGCAGCCTTGCCCAGTGTCCATCTGTCCATCTGCAGCCTTGCCCAGTGCCTTTGCAATCTTGTCAGTCTCTGCGTTTTTTAAAATTTTGGCGCCAATTTCTGTGGAGAGGAGCGAGCGGGGCCGAGTGTACTTCGGCTAGACTCGGCTCCTCTCGCAGTCCCGCCCATCTCCACTGACTGCGCCGCTGACAGAGAAAGCCGAGTGTACTTCGGCTAGACTCGGCTCTGCTCACAGTCAGGGGCAGGACTGCGAGAGGAGCCGAGACTAGCCGAAGTACACTCGGCTTTCTCTATGTCAGCGGCGCAGTCAGAGATGGGCGGGACTGCGAGAGAAGCCGAGTGTACTTCGGCTCCGCTCGCTCCTCTCGCTCGTTTCAGCAGGGGAATTCGACGGAGTATCGGCGTATAACACGCACCCACGATTTTCCCCTGATTTTAAGGGGAAAAAAGTGCGTGTTATACGCCGATTAAATACGGTAAGTAGGGCCATTGCAGGATCAGGAAGGATTGCTTTCCCTAGTAATTTAGTTGCAATTTTAAATATACCTTTCCAGAATGTTTGTGCTTTAGGACATGACCACCAAATATGAAAATACGTGCCCAAATCCGTACAACCTCTAAAACATTGTGGTGAATAGTTCTGCATATATTTGGCTACCCTGGCTGGTACCAGGTACCACCTTGTCAGGACCTTGTAATTGGCTTCACTAGCTATTATGTTGGGAGAAGCTGTTTTAGTTGTTGACCATATTTTGGTTCCATTCTGAAATCTCTAATGTTCGTTCCAACTCCTCCTCCCACTTCCTAACATAAGACGGTTTATCACCACAAGAATGTATCAGCATATGCGAGTATATAGTGGATATTGCACCTCTGGCATGGGGATTCTTTTGACAAATATCTTCGAAACTGGACAGTTGTGACAATGAAGTTGTAGTGTTCAAGAGGGGTGTAAAAAAGTTTTTAATTTGTAAATATCTAAACAACTCAGATTGCGGAAGACCATATTTTTCACATAATGATGGGAATGTGATAGATGACGATGCATTCAAAAATGTGTGCATATATGACATCCCTGGACACCCATTCTTTAAAGGATTTAGGATATATCCATGCAGGATAGAATGCTGGGTTTTTAAAGAATGGCAGTAGAGTATTGTGCAGGGATTGAAGAGAAGTATTAGTCTTGAATCTGTCCCAAAGGGAAATGAAATGTTTAGTTATAGGGTTTTTTAGTTTTTTTACGGTCTCTTGGCGACATCCATAATAAGTTGGATATTGGGAGAGGGTCACACTCAATGGCTTCTATGGACACCCATAATGGGGTTTCGTGGCATGTCTGGTATTTAGTAAGACTTGCTATGTGTGCTGCTCTGTAGTAATAGGCAAAATTAGGGCATCCTAATCCTCCGCTAATTTTGGGAAGATAGTGTATGTGTTTGTATTCGTGGCTTGGAAGATCCCCAAATAAATGACAGTGATTTCCTTTGTAATATTCGCAGATGATAGGCTGGGATAGAAATTGGCAAGACTCTAAATAAATATAAAAGTTTCGGTAATAATGTCATTTTGACAGCATTTAATCTTCCAAACCACGATAACGGGAGATGTGACCATGATTTCATCAGTTTTGTTAACTGTTTTATAATTTGGGGATAATTACGTGAGAATAAGTCAGATAAGTCCCATCAACTGATAGGATTTTTTAGACCAAAATTTACAGAGGAAAGGGAAGCAGGCTCAATACAATAATGAGTCATAAAAGTATTAACAGAAGACCACGAAGCTGCCTTGCATATCACTTCAGGAGCCACGTGTCGAGCTGCTGCCCATGAGGTTGCCATGCCTCTGGTGGAATGAGCCGTCACCGCCTCTGGAGGAGCCAAGCCCTTTGCCCTGTAGGCCTGATGAATAGACTGAACGATCCAGGCTGCTATCGTTCTGGAGGAAGCCCTCTTTCCTTTGTTGCTGCCAGTATGTGACAAGAACAGGTAGTTCGAGCTTCTATATGATGAAGTGACTCGCAGATATTCTTTCAGAGTCTCGCCCACATACAAGGGATGAGCATCTGCTGATTCTGGAGAATTGAAGGTAGGAAGGACTATTTCCTGATTTTCGTGAAAAACTGACGTGACTTTGGGTTTAGACCCAAGCATGGGAATAAGGACCACACGGTCCGGGAAGAAAGTCAGAAAGGGTTCTTGATAACCCAGGAAGCTTATTTATGAAACCCTTTTTGGCTGAGGTAATGGCCACTAGAAAGGCCAGTTTGATTGATAAGTCCTTAGTAGAAAGATCCTTGTTGTTGAGTGATGAAAGAGCAACAAGGACGAGCGGAAGATCCCATTTGGGGAATCTGGGTTTCCTCTGAGGCCTGATTCTCGAAGCCCCCGAAAGAACTGTTGAACCAAGGGATGAATTGCCCATGATGTTCCTGAGAATGCCGATAAGGCTGAAACTTGTACCCTGAGGGAACTGATTGACAAAGGAAGATCCAAGCCTGTTTGGAGAAAACTCAAAACGTCTTGAACTCCAGGATTTCTAAAAGATTTTCCAGCAGAAGTCATGAAGCTGACAAACCTGGTCCAGATTCTGTTGTAGGTTTTGTTTGTGTTACGCTTTCTGGAGCTCATAAGGGTAGAGATTACCCCTAAAGCACACCCAAGAGACTCTAGCGGGTCCCTGAAGCTCATCAGGTTCAGGAGAGGAAACCATGGCCTGCTCGGCCAATATGGTGCTATTGTTATCACTTTGACTTTCTCCAACAGGAGCCGCTGCAGGAATTTCAGCATGATCGGAGGTGGAGGGAAGGCGTATGCCTTGTTGAATCTCCATTGGCTCGTTAATGCATCTACTCCAAAGGCTTGGCTGCACCGACCTCGAGTGAAGTATCTGTTTACTTTGTGATTGCAGGAGAATGCAAACAGATCCACTTCTGGATCGATTCCCAACGATAGGATCCACTTGAATGTTTGTGGATGCAGTGACCATTCGTTGTTGTCTAGGTTGCTGCATGACAGAAAGTCCCCTGGAATAAAGACTGCTGTTAAGTTGAGCAGATTCCTCTGAGCCCAGGTCATGATAGGTTCGACCTCTTGAAGAAGGGTGGAGCTCCGTGTGCCCCCTTGTCTCTTCACATATGCCACAGCAGTGGTGTTGTCCATTCTGAGAAGGCCTGACTTCCCTTTCAGAAGGTGGGAGAAGGCTTGAAGGGCGCACCATGCCGCGCGCAGTTCCAGAACGTTTGACCCTGGAATGTGGAGACGGGCATCCCACTTGCCCTGAGCCAATTCTGCCCCACAATGTGCCCCCCAGCCCGCATTGCTGGCATCGGATGTAACAGTCATCCATTGGATGGGAGCAAGAGAGTGGCATGTTAACAAGTTTTTGTGTTGAAGCCACCAGGGGAGACTGTTCCTCATTGACTGAGTAATCCTGATCGGCTGATTGGAATCGTCTGTCTTCCACTGCTGGAGAAATCCTGATTGGAAAGGACGAAGCCTCCACATTGCCCATTTGACCATGGGGAATGTGGCCACCATCGTGCCGATTATCTTCAGGCACTGTGACGCCCTTAGGTGAGAGTAGTCTAGGGCTAAGGATATTCTTTCCCGAATGACCGGGATTTTTTCTTCCGGAAGAGAGATGGTATGCTCTACGGTGTCGAATTGAGCTCCTAGGTAGGTTAGGCGTTGGGTCGGTTCTGGCTGACTTTTCTCTCGGTTTAAGAGCCATCTGAACTCTATCAATGTAGAGATCACTTGATCTTTGTGGATCAGCAACTGCTGCTTGTCTTGGGACAGTAGTACCAGATCGTCCAGGTAATGATACAGACGCACACCCTGTATTCTGATAAGAGACACAATTACCAACAGTACCTTGGAAAAGACCCTTGGAGAGGTCGTTAGTCCGAATGGAAGACAAATAAATTGTAAGTGCTCTCGTTCGACCTGAAATCGAAGGTATTTGTGGAATTCTTCTGCCACGGGAACATGAAAATACGCGTCCTTTAGATCTATTGAGATCAACCAGTCGCCTGGTTGAACGACTTTTTGGATCGTTGAGAGTGATTCCATTTTGAATTTTCTCGTGTCTTATGTACCTGTTCAGAAAAGTGAGATCTATAACTGGACGCCAGGAGCCGTTCTTCTTCTGTACTAGGAAGAGGGGGGAGTATACCCCCTGGAATTCCTCATCCTTTGGGACGGGCACCACTGCTCCTTGATCTTTCAGGGCATTCACATAAGAGAAGAACTTGTTGTTTTTCTTTTGATTGAGGCATAGAAGTTTGCATTGGTTTGCATGGAGGGACCTTGATGAAGGACCATGTGTGACCTGTTGAGACCGTTTTTGATGGTCCAATGGTCTGAGATCGAGGCCCCCCAGACGTGCCGGAAGAGACGTAGGCGAGCCCCTACCCGACCCGCTTGCAATCTCAAAAGGACTTGGTTGGCTCGCGCCCACCGGGCGTCTGTTTCTCGCTGGTTCTTTGGAAAGATGTCTGCCTGTTCCAATTCCAGCTTCTCCTAAAATCCCGTCCGGGCCTATAGGAGCGTGCCTCTCTTGAACGCTTTGTACTGCGTCCCTGTTGAGGTTTCCTTTGGTTAAACGGACGTCTGTCCTGAGGGAGGAACCCCGATTTTCCGCCTGTAGCCTTTGAAATGGCGTTGTCTAGCTTGTTTCCAAACGAGGAAGTTCCTTCGAAAGGAATTTACACCATGCCTGCTTTGAGGCTGGATCAGCAAGCCAGGGGCGCAACCATAGTGCTCGTTTGGCTGTGACCGAAGAAAGCATGGATTTAGCCATCAAGCGGATGAGATCATTTGATGCTTCTCCCAAAAAGGCAACAGCTAGTTTAAGTTCTTGTACTGCTGAACTTTGTGCTAGTTCCTCCGAGACACCTTTTAGAACGGAGTCAACATTTTCCACCCAGGCCTCCATTGCTTTGGAGGTGACTGCAAGGGCTAGGGCTGGTTTGCAAGCCATACCGTTCAAGTTATATATCCTCTTAAGATCTTGGTCAATCTTTCGATCCAGACCATCTTTAAAAGCCACTGTGTCATCTAGTGGGAGGGTGACATGCTTCGCTAGGCGCCTTACTGCTGCATCCACGAGGGGAGCATTTTCCAAATGCTTAACTTCCTCGGATTTAAAGGGATACAGTCTAGAGGTTTTGCTTAGCATAGAAACCTTATCTCCCTTGCTCCATTCTTCCTCAAACACGCCTTTCAGCTCAGAGGGAAATGGGAAATTGGAGCGTTCTTTCCCCAGTTGCTTTAAACAGTTTCTTTGTTTTTCCTGGGGGGGGGGGGGGGGCAGTGGTATCTTCCAACTTTAAGGTTTCCATCACTGCCTTGACCAGTGGAGAGACTAAAGCGTAGTCGAATCCCACTACATAATCATCTCCCTCCATCTCGTCTTGCGAGAAATCATGGGAGGAATCACAGAATCATCTCCCTCCATCTCGTCTTGCGAGGAATCATGGGAGGAATCATGGGCCTCGTCAGCCAAGGAGCCAGACAAGGTGGTGGACTGACTCCTTGTGTGGGTGGCATCTATTTCCATTATAGACTGCTGTACCACACGTTTGACAAGAGACTCCAGATTTTGTTTTTCAGTCTCTTTCTCACCGACCGCTCGGGCATAGCATGGTTCACACAGCGATTTGCCCTCTGGGACTCTAGTTTTACATCCCCAACAGGCTCTGTGAACAGAGCGATCATTGCGGTGGTGGTAGCGGTGACTTGAGGAGGAATGGTGACATCTAGATTTAGAGGGGGAATGTGAACGTCCCCTATGATAGTGGGTCCCAGACGAAGTGTTACGCCTGGACCTGGAGGATGATTGGTGATGGCGATGGTGATGGTGCGGCCTATCCTGTGACCGATGAACTGATGTAGCCGGGCTGTAAGAGATAATACAGACAGAGGGAGGGGGAGGAGGGTGGGCAGGTTGAAACCGTTAGCAACCACCAGCATTAATGACACCAAAGACACCAACCCCCTACCCACTCCGCACATACCTTGTGCGGGAGGGCTGGCCACACGGCGGTGAAGATGAGTCCATGACGAAGAAGACACACAATGATCCGTGACTACACTACTTAGATTAGGGATAAGCAAATCAATGCAAGAACAGCACATAAAAAACGTTTTTTTTTTTTTTTTTTAAACTGTCCCTTTAAGAGACACTACAGCATTACATTGCAAAAGAAGTGCTTACCCCGTCCTGGTAGTATTGAAATTCCGGGAGGCTGCCGCTATATGCCCACAGGATACCCCACCTGTATAGGGCTCCTCAGCGGTTAAATCACCCGCCGGAATGACGTCAGGGCCGGTCCCGCTGAGCGCATGCGCCGAAGGGACCGAACCTACTGCGCCTGCGCGGCCCCTGACCCCTCCGCCATACTGCGTACGCGCGAAAACCAAGCTTTCGGTTTCACCGCGGCTTCGCGCAGACGTACGGCGGACCGGGAACCAGGAAGTGGAGTGGCGTCCTGGAACGCAGAAGCGTTCCCCACACGGCGCAATACACAAAATGCACAAGAGGGAATACAGACAAACACACATAAACTGTCTGCCATGGAAATATATAAAAAAGTCTTCAGACCTTGCCAGCTGAGATCCACCGTCTGTCATGGTACGCTGGGGCCACATCCCTTCCACCATAGGGGTATCCATCAGCCCAAAAACCACTCGCCCGCTCATAGCTGGGCCCTGGGTGCACCGCATAACTCGTACCTGATCCGACAGACATCCTGGACTGCACCTGAATTGCATAATGAAGGGTCCATGTGAGGAGGACAAAAAAGGAACACCTGTCTGTGGAGGTGAGCTCAAATTTATGGGTAAGGGGTCCTATAGCTGTGGAGAGGAGGCGGGGTTAACCCACACGTAGTCTGCCATGGAGTCTGTCAGGAAAAAGGGAATCCCCACTGATACTTAATACCATGGCGTTGTAAGCCCATTAAGTGGGATTTCATTGTACGTCTCTTTGAAATTGTCAGTTGGGATAGGTCCGCAAAGATTTGGTAATTATGGCCCTGAAAAGTTAAGTTATTCTTTTCTCTGGCTGCGTCCAGGAGTTGTTCTTTTGTTTTTTATAAAAATGGAATTTTGCAATGATGTCCCGAGGGGGACCATCAGTTTTTTTGGCCATAAGAGCCCTGTGGACTCTGTCCATCTCCAGCCGCTCCACAGGAATACCTGGGTATAGCTCTTGGCATAACGCTGTTATGGTTGATTGTAAGTCTATTACCGTCTCAGGTATCCCTCTGAAGCGCAGGTTTGACCTTCTAGCACGGTTCTCATAGTCTTCGAGTTTATTTTGTAAGGTAATATTTTCCTCTTTAATGGTATCTAGTTCATGTAGAAAGTCCTGAGTAGAATTTTCAATGTCTTCTATTTTCATCTCCAGAGCGTCAGTATGGTGCCCCAATTCTCTGAGTTCCTTAGTTAGGTTATTGGTGATTTGTTTTAAAGCTTTATGTAGTATTTTCTCAAATTGTTTCAGTATGCTTGAGGAAATTGTAGCATCTTGTTGTGATTCACCTGACATGTTTTAGGTTTGTATCAGATTCAGAGTCTTCTGGGGAGAATAGTTTAGGCAGCTTACACTTGTTCCTCTTCTCTGAGGCGAGTGTCTCTGAGGTAAATGGCGCCTTATTAGTATGCTTAGTATTTGCTTTCACTGAGGTCCCACTGTGAGGGTTGGTTTTGGACTTATTACGGGCACCTCCAAGAACCATTTTAGCATATAAATGTTCCCCTCACCTCTCTGGTTTGAAGTGTCTTGTTTGCGGGTGTTTGAATGTCCACGGGCTTCCTTTATTAGCGGTATTCTCCCCCCTCACGGAGTGGAGCTCTAGCCCGACATTACTGCCGCTCTAGCCTCCAGCAGTGCCTCTCCAATCATATAGTTTTTAATGGAGCTACGATTGTTATTCCAGGACCTGTCTCAGATCACTTTAAAGAATCGACGTGCATTACGTCCCCTGTTGGAGAGATTTAGGGAAAGAGATCTCAGATAAACCTGGCGCTTCCCTTTTGCACTAAATGTCTCATACCAAGGCCCCCAGCACATTCTGCGCACCCTAGCTGAGATTTTTGTGATGCATTGGAATTAGGCCAGATTGACATGCCAGACTGGAATGCTATGCTGATTTCCTGCAACCATTGCCTGAGAGGAGCCCTCCTAGCTCTCTGCTCTTACCCCTGACAAACGACAGGCGAAAAAACTTAAGCACAGTCATGGAGGGAGTTCAAAGGTTGGTACTCCACGGAGGCGAGCAGAAGCTCATAGGGTTCCAGATGATGACTGAAACACCTTTTTGTAGCTCTCCTTCTCGCCACCTGGATTAAGGCTCAGCTCCCGTATGGCTTTCTGTGTTTTTCAAAGTCCACTTGCTTGATTTTTGGTGACCACTAGATGGCTCTCTTTCACTCAGTAGAGCCCACATTAACAGCTTCCTGTACTGCAGACTTTTTACGATGTAAGTTACCTGGCTCCTCTCTATTGTTAAGCCCTGGACGTGACTCTCTTCTCAGACTGAAGCCAACATCACCTGCTGTCCATTGGCCCATGAGGGATACCAATAACTATAGGTGGTCTAATCCTTGGCTAAAGGTGGCTTTTAAGGCACACATCTTGAGCAGACTACAGGTGCCTTGAAAGCTGCTTTATGTTCTTTTGGTTCTGTTACCATTGGCCACTTTCTAGGCCTACTCAGGGACACCCCGCAAACTTTTGGACAGGGTCATCTACTGAGTGAATCTACATGAACATAAAGAATGGAGTTGGGGACCATCACATGCTCAGACTTTTATGTTCTTTGCCTAGATCGATAATTTACACCACGGTTGGGTGTATAGTAATTTAGATTTTACAGTTACAGCCTTTATGGCTTTGTGTGCAGTAGTTAGGATGTTCTCGAACGTTTAACTGTTAGGTTTAAATCAAATAGAAATTGATAGGTGCGCTGACACTTAGCTGTTGTCGCTTCCCTTCTACTCCGCAAAGTGCCCTTGTGTTCCTAAAGTGGGACACGGGGTACACTACATTAAGTTGGCAAGTCTCTTCCTCTGGAGGGGTGTATAACTGCTCCTGGGGGAGAACTGTTAGTGCTTTACTCCCTTACATTGCTATTCTGCTCTTTCGTTCCCTTTTTCTCTCTTTTTTTCTCTTTTTCTCTTTTCTCTTTCCTCTCCTTTTATCTGAATCAATAAGTTTGTTTTTACTTGGAGTATTGGTACAGGTACTAATCTATATTTTGCAGTTGTTTCTTTTCAGATTGGTACTCCGAGCACCTCCTCCTAACTCCTCTACATGGCCTACTCATCTTTGGGGCGTGGCCCCCTCGTAATAGCCAACAATATTAGAGGCGTGAATATTCCAGAACGTCGCTCCACACTCCTGAGGGAGCTTAAAAAATGTAGGCCACACTTTTCCTTCTTACAGGAGACTCATTTTAGAACATTTCACGTGCCACATCTTACCAATGCATACTTCCGTAAGGCATTTCATGCCACTAATAACAACTCCAGATCCAAAGGGGTCTCCATACTGGTGAACAAAGACGCTCCCTTCGAGTTATCGGAACAGCTCTCTGACCCAGAGGGCAGGTTCATATTCTCGAAGGGATCGTACGGAGGTACCCCAATAACCCTGGCAAACGTTTATTTCCCTAACAGGGCCCATGTCTCGTTTTGTCAACGCATAGTCAGAGAACTTAATGGGTTTGCTAAGGGCTGCTTAGTTTTGGGAGGAGATTTCAATGTCCCGCTGAATTCACTTACTGACACCTCCAACGGGAAAGCATGTATCGTGTACAAAACGCTTAAGCGTCTCAAATCTTTGCTACAATACCTTCAGCTAGTTGACACCTGGCGCTTTCTCAACCCAGAAGGGAGGGATTTCACATACTTTTCTACTCCACACGCTAGATACGCAAGGTTAGATTACCTGTTTGTATCACAAAAGGGACCTCACAAGAGTAACAGGGGCGAACATAGGTATCCAAACCATCTCGGACCACTCACCAATCTCCCTTTCAATGGATTTGATAAGTCCCACACGACAGCAACCAACTTGGAGACTTAATGCCTCGTTACTAACAGACCCAACGATTCTGTCATCATTGATAGACAACTTGACACAATTTTTTAAGCATAACGCCACACCAGGAGCAGACCCACTGACGGTATGGGAGGCACACAAATGTACGATTCGGGGGGGGGGGGGTGGTACTTATCTGGATGGCCTCCAGACGAAAAAAGAAGGCCACTAATACAAAAACTGACTACTCAGATCAACTCCCTAGCTCCCTAGAAGCACAACGCAAGCAATCCCTTTTCATAGATTCAGCCAAACAACTACTAGAAGCGACCTGCAACAACTGTTTGATTCTAAAGCCAAACATATGTTATTCTTTAAAAAGAAACTATACTATGAATCAGGCAACAAGGCGGGCAAATCTTTAGCAAGGGCTTTACATAGACACACCTCCAGTAACAAAATTGCAGGTATTAAACGGGAGGGGGGAAGGCTTGATGTGGCGTCAGATGCGATAGCTGAACACTTCCATGCTTTCTATACCAAGCTTTACAACCTACCCCCACAACACAGGCAACCACATATGGAAAGCGAGAGGGCACAGATTATACAGGATTACCTAACAAAGAGTGGTCTCCCAACCCTAACGAACCCTGACTCCGCCCTACTAGAGGAACCAATCTCATCCTCAGAACTCAGACAAGCTATCAAACAATTGAAGGCGGGTAAGGGCCCAGGGCCGGACGGATATTCCTCCGTATATTATAAGACCTTTGCCAATATAATTGTAGACCCCTTGAGGGATGCCTTGAACTCTCTGTCCTCACCCAGAAAAGTGACTCCAGACTTCTTTACGGCACACATAGCGGTCATACCGAAACTGGGTAAGGACCCTACAGACCGCACATGTTATCGGCCCATTTCATTGCTAAATCTTTACGTTAAACTGTTTGCGAAAATCCTTGCTTCAAGGCTGAGTCCACTTCTTCCGGACCTGATTGGTCTGGAGCAGGTGGGGTTTATGCCTGACAGCGAGGCCAAAGACAATGTCACCAAAGCACTTCTCCTAATCCATGCAGCGAAGTTACGAAATCTCAAAGGTTTTCTCCTCTCCACAGATGCAGAGAAGGCCTTCGGTCGGGTGGCCTGGGATTTTATGATGGCAGTGTGCAGGCATGTGGGCCTGGGATCTTGCATGCTTTTTTGGATGGCTGCACTGTATCAGAATCCTTCGGCGAATTTGAAGATCAATGGCACGCTCTCAAAAAAAAAAGTACAAATCACAAATGGGATGAGACAGGGCTGTCCCCTATCACCCTTTACTATTCATCCTTTCTCTAGAGCCCTTTTAGAATGGTTCAGATGAACACTGCAATCGCGGGATTCCGGGTCCAGGATAGGGAGTTCAAGGTGGCGGCTTACGATGATGACCTTTTTTTTATTCTTTTTAACAAATCCACTTCTTTCCCTGTCCAATATGTTAAAGGAATTCTCCCACTACGGTTACGTATCATACTTAAAGATAAACTATAAAAAAATCAGAGGCTTTAAATATTTCACTCCCAGATAGATTGCTCGCATTAAACAAATCAAACTCACCATTTAGATGGGACCCCAACACTCTCAAATATTTGGGAACTTGGCTCACCCCGCAACTTCAGTCCATCTATGAGAAGAACTACCCCCCCCCCCTTCTTCGAAACTGTGAAATGGATCTCAAGCACTGGGATTTGGGTTACTTTTCATGGTTCGGTCGTGCTTCAATTATCAAGATGGTAATCCTACCAAAATTCCTCTACCTGATGCGCACATTACCGGTAAAAATCCCCCGAATTTTTTTTTAAAGCTTTAAACTCGATTTGTACTAGGATTCCTTTGGAACCGAAAGAAACCTAGAATTAAACTAGCCAAACTGATGAAGCCTAAAAGATCGGGGTGGGATTGGTCTGCCGGACTTTAAACATTATTATTATGCGGCACACATTATGTTGTTGATAGAGGTTATTCAGGGTGTTTATATCCAATATCGCCACTGCGCCAATGAAAAAAATGTGCAAATATCTATAGCTGCCACTTGGTGAATAAACATTTTTATAATAGAATTTTTTTTTTGACTCAAAACAATCTGATTGAGATAAATCGATGAATCTGATTGAGATAAATAATTTTAAAGAGAACCTATTTGTTAAAAACAAGTCAGATAAAAATAATGCTATTTCTTAAAAGCAGCATAATTTATATCTATCCCACTAATGGATGATCAGTCTGCCAAGCCCATTAAAGCATTTTAAAGAGAACCTATTTGTTTAAAACAAATCAAATAGCATTATTTTTATTTCTTAAAAGCGGCATATTTAATATCTATCCCACTAATGGTTGATCAGTCTACCAAGCCCGTCTCAACAATGATAAGATTGACCCTTCAGTCTAACGCAAACATGAATAATATGACGCCATCCTTCATATCGACAAAAACGCACAGCCTTGGGTCGACCAGGATGTTATCGTATTTACAGGGAATGATATGTGTAGTACAAGAGATACTGAATATCATTAATGAGTTCAATAGGGTGCAATAGCCTTCAATAAAAATATTTAAATTATAATAAAAATAAAGATAACTTACACTAGGAGACGGTGTGCACCACAATATAACGAACAAATCTCACTGGAAGAGACTCTTCCGTATGATGCACACAATCCCCCAATGTACTATCAGTATGATAAATGGCACAATTGACTGTCCAACAGCTCTACCTCAGTGTATGCAACGTATATACAATAGCAAATTATGCAAACCCATTATGGTGTGCATATAAGAAGTTCTTAAACCGGGACCAAAAGAAAAAGCAGTGGTATGGGTAATGTGGAAATGATTATCACAACTCTCCAGTTGACATAAGTCTATCAGTAATTATTAATAAAGCAGTTGAGGTCTACTTCAATATTTAACCCTCTGGGCGATAAACATTTCAACAAGAAAATCCAGAGGGTTTCCCTCTGGGATAGATCGCTCACCCTATTATTGCCTCTCCAGGCTGGGTAGATGGTATCTATTCCACAGAACTGTAGAACAGAAGGGTCTTGATTGTGTTTTTCACTAAAATGGAGTGATACGCTATGGTAGCAAAAGCCTTTTCTAATATTAGCCAGATGTTCGGCAATACTCACTTTTAATAGTCTTTTAGTTCTACCCACGTATAATAACCTACATGGGCACCACATGAGATAGACGATATGGGAGGAGTTACAGGTGATGAACTCCTTGATCTCAAAAGATTCACCATCCCTGTTGCAAACTGTGGTCCTGCCTCTATTACTGGTTTTAACAGTTCTACAACATATGCATTTTCTGCAACAGAAAAAAACTTTTAAATCAAATTGTTGTCAAACCGGGGGGTTCCAGAATTTTCTTCACTATTTGATCTCCAAAGTTTGGGGCTCGTCTGTAAATGAACTTGGGGTAATTGGGTATAATTACCCCCAAATGTCTATCCCTACACAGTATGTGCCAATGTTTCTTATAGATATCTTCTATATCTTTATACTGACAGTGGTAATTGGATATAAAGCCCAGTTGATGTTGATTGTTAGGACCCTGGACTTCAGACTTCTTCTTAAGGCACGACTCTTGGGATTTCAGATACCTCCTGGATGACTATATCCAGAGATTCCTCGGTGTAGCCTTTCTGCACAAATTTATTCTTTAACATCTGTGCTTGATGATGGTAATCTGAAACATTTGTGCAGTCCCTTCGGACTCGTAGCATTTGACCCCTTGGTATATTTTTAATCCATGATGGGTGGTGGCCACTTCTGATTGATAGGTAGCTATTACGGTCCGTCGGTTTAAAGTACTTTGGTAATTATTCTATTCTCTTTTTCAATAGTCACATCCAGGAAGTTAGTACCAGGAAGTTGTCGCTTATCAGATAATCTAATTTGATGTTATTCTGATTTAAATCTCTTAGAAATCACTCGGCAGATTCCAATGATCCCTCCCAAATAAATAGGAGGTCATCTTATAAATCTCCGATTTGAATTTCAATTGCGGACATTGTTTCCTGAACACATACCTGTCCTCCCATTCTGCCATGAACAGGTTGGCTAGGCTGAGAGCATATTTGGCACCCTATTGAACTCATTAATGATATTCAGTATCTTTTGTACTACACATCAGTCCCTGTAAATGCAATAATAACATTCAGGTCGACCGAAGGTTGTGCATTTTTGTCTATGAATGATGTTGTCATATTATTCATGTTTTCATTAGACTGAAGGGTCAATCTTATCATTGTTGAGATGGGCTTGGTAGACTGATCAACCATTAGTGGGATAGATATTAAATGTGCCGCTTTTTAAGAAATGGCATTATTTTATCTGATTCGTTTTTAACAAAGAGGTTCTCTTTAAAATGTTTTAATTGTTTTATTTATATGCTCCATGTCTTGTATTGCTACACCGCAGTGACACTCCTCAGAGTGAGCCAGCACACAGATGGATGCTTGATTGCTTAGATGTAGTGCTCACATCATGCAGCTTACCACATCAAGGTTTTACAAACTGCTGTGCTTCCCGGTCATGGGGACATGACGTGCGTGCATGCGCGGGATGATCAATCATGTGATCAGGCATGGGGAGTCTATATAGGAAGTGAGAGATATCCCAGTGGCCAATCCCATGACTAAGCATAGATTGCGTAACATGTCGGGAACTTTGCTACAACTTTACTAGCTTTACCTATTAGGGACGCCGCTGCTGTTTAGACCATCTACCGCTATTGTGAGCCGGGAATCTGGAGTGTGGTGAGATATACCAGCGCAATACACCTCACGTCTGCCGTGGCCGCTCAGCACCGCAGAGCCAATATTACACTGTTGATTGCTGTGAATTCATTTGAAGTTTTTTTTTTTTCACTTTTTACATGCGAGTTGAATGATTGAAGTGTTGCTGTGATTTATTATTAAACTGGAGTTACAAGAATAAAGTGCTCCAATAGTGTAAAATTGTATGTGCAATATTGAGGACTATCACGGTGATTGAGCTGAGATTGCTTTCTCCTTTTGTGGGATCATACACGAGCGATTTAGCCTGACACGAGAGTGAAAGGCAAATCTATTTGGTGAGTGCGTTTTTCAAAGGGGAAGTTGGCACAGGACGGTGGTGTGGTGGAAGATTTACAGAAATAAGGATTTTTTTCATCGATTTATCATTTGTTATGGACTTATTATTACTTATTGAGTTTATTACACCATTATATAATTTTATTGTTTTTCAGCGCTACTATTTGCTTTTCTCAAGTTTTTTCTATTATAAAAATGCGGCACACATAGCAAGAATAATTGACTGGCACTGTCACATGAAAGATTGGGTGAGCCTGGAAGCGGAACTATGCCCGATAACGCTTAAACTTTCACCATGGATTCCATGGACTAGCTACTCCCTAACTCTACGTAGACAACCGATTACTGGTACTACTTTAGAGATACTCCACACCTTAGCCAAACATAAGGAAATCTCCACGATTCCAAGTCCACTAACACCTTTAAAGGACAACCCTGACTCCATTCCGGGTATGCAAAACTTGACACTTCAATCAGCACTGCAGGATACTCCCTTACTAGCGGGTGACTGCTTCAGTGGGGTGAAGTTCAAAGAGTGGACTACCCTTAAGCTGGAGAACAATCTTCCTCATATGCGGCAATGGACATACTTTCAGATACGTAGTTACCTAGGCAGAATCAAAGAGACCAAGTCCCTTACTAGACCACTGATGGATCTGGAGTCGGTATGTCACAATAAAACACCATTGGATAAGGCAACATCACTCGCTTATTTGTGGCTACAGCGACCTACGACAGTGGAGGCAGATGAATACAAGAGGAGGTGGTCGGAGGCCCTGAAGGAGGACATAACGGATAAACAATGGAGGTATGCTTGTATACTAGCACATAAATGTTCTATTGGCACTAAACTACAGGAAACAAGCTACAAATTACTGACACACTGGTATAACACACCTGGCAGACTTCACAAATGGGGTCCCCAGAAACCGGGAGTTTGTTGGAGATGTCAATTGGAATCTGTTACGATGATCCACATCTGGTGGCACTGCACTCTAATCATCCTCTTTTTTTGTTTTGTTTTTATAATAAAATTTTATTTTATTTTATTTAACACAGTTATTGACATACATAACATCGCATTAATTTTAATCTAGTATCCCCCCATCCCCAAAAACAAAACAACAACAACAATTTTTTTTTAATTATCCCGTTTTGGAACAAAGTCAGGTGCTTGATTAAGCAGATCACGGACACCAAGTTAAATTTGAATGCAGCGTGCTGTCTACTTCATGTAGCCACCTTTACGCTAAAACGTTACAAAAATTCTTTGACCAAACACCTTCTCAATGCAGCCAAATCACTAATTCCTTTACACTGGAACTCTCCTCGGAGCCCAACCCTCTCAGAGTGGCTGAATAAGGTCACCGATGTATGTGAGATGGAAGACGCTCTAGCACAAGATGGGGGTTCTGTGGAGAAATTCCACAAAACTTGGCAGCCATGGTTTGTTTTCAAGTATTCTCAGGCCTTTGCGGATGCAGTGGCCTGACATTCCCAATGTTGACTAATATGAACACTACACATTCTCTCTCAGTGACTATAATGATTATCAGAGAATGGCAACAATCGAACATGCCCTGTAACTAATCTCATTTCTTTCTCTTTCCCTCTCCACTTTTCCCTTTTTTTTTTTTTTTTTCTTTCCCCCTTTTCTTTATTATAATGATTATGTTAGTAGATGTTACCTTCTGATCTAACTAGATCTCAGTTCTCAATATTATCTTGAAATTTTCTGAGGCCACTGACATTAAGTGGATGTTGATTAGATAAAATGCCCCCTAAGGTTTGAACCTATGATATAACCTAGTTTCCACTGTTTTTGTACGTCTTGTAATTTAAAATCGCCTTATATAACTAGAAATTACCCTTAAGATATCACGCGCACTGATAAGATGTATTGATGAATCCTTATGCAGTTGCATCTGCGAATAGTTATCTGTACTTTGTTTTTTTTTCTCTTGTTCCTTTTCCAATTTTCAATAAAACTTTTTTGAATGCAAAAAAAAGAATAGTAGCAGCAAGACACGTCTCAGACCGGAACGTACCTAGAGCATTTGGCACCTGGGGCCCATCCTATATCTGGCACCATCCCCCCCCCCCCCAACTGTAAAATGTAAAAACACCCACAAGAAAACACCCTCCTCTGCCAAGATCAGTGTTATTGAATTCTGTTTTTTTTTTTTTTTTTTTTTTTTTTAAATGGCGCTGTTGGCTGCCAACTAAACCGGAAGTGACAATGTGCTGTCGCTTCCGGGTTTCTACATCGGAGACCCTGTCAAAGGCACATCTGGCTTTGTTCGGGTCTCTGGCCAGCCGGCTGGTGGCTCAGGTCTACGGGTGGAATGGGAGACCAGGGGGGGGGATGGGGACGTCCCCTCCCGCTCATTGTGATAACAGCCGATGCTGTTAATCCATGGCAGTGAGAATAGATAGCACAGAGGTGCCAGTCACTCAGGTGTGAGCAGATCCCACATTTTTGGACAGATCATGCCACAGTCAGGGATGTGGAGAGCAGGACTGGAGCTGCTATGAGGGAGACATCAGAGTGAGATGGGGAGACAGCTGACAATACAAAGTATGGCCCATACTTTGCATTATCTGCTGTCCTCAGGGACAGATCCGATCCAGAGATCCCACTGTATGGTGATCTCTGCATCGGATCTGTCTCTGGGGACAACAGACAATGGCATCATTGATGATTTGATTCGGATTTTGGAACTGACCTGCTGACAAGGCATATTGCTTGCTGGACCGTGGAAGGGATCTGATGGCCGCAGGGAAGATGGCAAGATGCTGCTGTGACCTGCTGCTTGCTGGACAGATCTGATGGCTGCAAGATGTGGGTGTAGGTCAATGCATGTCACCTGGGCTGCAGAAACCCCCCCTCCCCTTTATCAGATCAGCTCATCTACTATACCTGGGTGGTGAACACACCATCCCTCCCCCTTATCAGGTAAGCTTACAGCTCCGCTACTATAGGTGGGTGGTGGTCACACCGCAATATACAGCACACGCCTGTATATAGCACACGCCTGGATTCTGTAACCTGTATATAGCCCACGCCTGCATTCTGCAACCTGTATATAGCCCACGCCTACATTCTGCAACCCCCCCTTATCAAGTCAGCTACACTATACCTGGGTGGTGGTGGACACAGCAACACCCCCCCCTTCCCTGTCAGACCAGCACAGTCAGGATGGCAGGGCAGATGCACTCCTCCAGCCTATCACCAGCTCAGCTGGGGCTCTCCGCTTCAGCTGGCGAGGTCCGGACTCCAGAAGACTGTGTGGACACAGTGTGTAACAGCAGCCACCTCTGCGCTGAATGATGACACACTTCCCTCGGCTGCTCAGCAGTTGTGGGTGGAGCGAACAGGTTAAAACAGTAATCGGACCATACCATTTCGGCCGCAGCGCTGGGGGTGTTCCAGCTAACAGAAAAAATACTAAACAGAGCAGCCAGAGCCAGGGATGCCCTCGGGATTCTGTCTCTGCACCCGACCTGGGTGCAGAGCGCACCCCCATAGCAATGTCACCCTGCCACTGACGCCCCCCAATATGTGGCACCTAGGGCGGTACGCCCCTGGTCTCAGACACCATAAAAATGGGCAAGGAGGACCTAAGAGTAGCCCTCTTTGCAGATGGCATTTTGATATTTACTGCCAACCCCAAGGTAGACAAACCTTTGGTCCAACAAACCTTTGATTCTTTCCGTGTGTGCTCAGGACTAAAAATCAACTTTTCTAAAAGCGAACCTGATGGGGAACTTTAGAAGGGGCGGGTCTATTCATGTATTACACAGTGAAGGAAGTTCCCATCGGGTCCATCTCCTCGTAGAGCGGACCTGATGGGGAACTTCCTTCACTGTGTAATACATGAATAGACCCGCCCCTTCTCGCGTTCTGCATCTGGTCCGCTGAGCGGACATGATGGGGAACTTTAGAAGGGGCGGGTCTATACATTTAAAACACTGCGGAGGAAGTTCCCCATCAGGTCCGCTCAGGCACAACCATTGACGGACAGCGCTGGACATCGGGATCGCCGCGGGACACTGGATTTCATCGCTGGAATGTTTTTTTAATTTTTTTAATAAAGGACTTTTCCAAGGTGTTGGTGTGTTTTTATTAAAATTTTTTTACACTTCGTGAAATGGTAGGGGTACAATGTACCCCTTACCAATTCACATAGGGGGGGGGGCTGGGATCTGGGGGTCCCCTTTGTTAAAGGGGTCTTCCAGATTCCGATAAGCCCCCTGCCCGCAGACCCCCCACAACCACCGGGCAAGGGTTGTGGGGATGAGGCCCTTGTCCCCATCAACATGGGGACATCCTCCCCATGCTGAGGGCATGTGGCCTGGTGCGGTTCAGAAGGGAGGGGGGGCCGCTCTCTCGTCCCCCCCTCTTCCCCTGCAGCCGGCCAGGTTGCGTGCTCGGATAAGGGTCTGGTATGGATTTTTGGGGGGACTCCACACCATTATTTTTTTAATTTGGGGTGGAGTTCCCCTTAAAATCCATGCCAGATCTTTAGGGCCTGGTATGGATATTTAGGGTGAACCGCACGCCATTTTTCTTTTACTTTGCGGTGGGGTTCACCTTAATATCCATTCCAGACCTGAAGGGCCTGGTAATTGAATTTGGGGGAGCCCCCACGTTTTTTTTTTTTTTTTTAATCAATGACTTTTCTATGTATTGATAAAAGCCGATAATTCATTAATAGCCGCGAGTGAGTTTTAAATGACTTTTTTTCCTTAAAAAATGACATTTTTTGCAGGGACAGTTCTAAGCACGGGAAACATGCGCCACTTTACATGCATATCATACATTCACTTTTATTGTTTCATTTTAAGCATTATTAAAATCACTGCTCCCGAAAAAACGTCTATTTTTTTCAACTTCTTTTTGCATTGATACATGTCCCCTGGGGCAGGACCCGGGTCCACAAACACTTTTTAGGACAATAAATTGCATATTAGCCTTTATAATTAGCACTTTAGATTTCGAACGTTCGAGTCCATTGTATTTAATAGGGTTCTAAAGTTTACACGAACATTCTGTCTGTTCGCAGGTTCTGGTGCTGTTCGGCTCATCCCTGGTCACAACTAGACTTTTTTTTTTTTTTTTTTTTTACAGGTGGCCAGGCAAAACAATGTCCACCAAGGAGATCTCTCTTCTCTCTCTCCCTCAGCCCCCTCTCTCTCTCTCTTCCCCCCTCTCTCTCTTCTCTCTCTCTCTCCTCTCCTTTTTTCTCTCTCTCTCTCTCTCTCTCTCTCTCTCTCTCTCTCCTTTCTCTCTCTTTTTTTCTCTCTCTCCCCTCTCTCTTTCTCTCTCCCCCTCTCTCTTTCTCTCTCCCTCTTTCTCTTTTTCCCTTAGGGCCAGTTCACACCATAGAAACGCAATCCGGATGCATTCCAGGTGCTTTTTTGCATGCACGCTTTTGATGCGTTCCAGTGCATTTTTGGTACGTTTTTGATGCAGTCCAGTGCTTTTTTTTCACCCCACCTTTTTTATTAACCATAGATAAGGACAAGTGTGTTCCAGTGCGTTTTTGGTGCATTTAGGTGTGTTCCAGTGCGTTTTTGATGCGTTTTGCAGCTTTTCAGTACAGTCCAGTGCAGGTAAAATGCAGCATGTTCTACTTTTTTTTTTTTTTTGTGGAACTGGAACAAACACTGCCATTTAGAACCATAAAACCAACTTTCCATGCATTTTTGATGCATAAAAAACGCAATGGACTGGTGTGAAATGGCCCTTAAGCAATTTGGCATATTTATAGGCACTTCTCCTTGTTTTGTTTTTGGTGTTGTCCAAATTGTTGACATTGATATATGTCCCATAGGGTGGGACCTGGGCCCCCATTTTAAGGCCAATAACTAGAAGATAAGCCAGCCTAGTGGGGACTAGCAAAATTAACAAGTCAGTTCCCTTAGACTGCAATGGTATTTGTTGTGTAACTTTTGCCCGTGTTAGGCTCTTTGTTTGCCCCCCCCGGACCGGGGCTGTTTGTCCCATCTCTAATTTTGTAGCATGCTGGATGCTACATTGTAGCATGCTTATTTTCTGCTAGCTGCATTTGTGTTGGTCTGAGCATGCTTTTTTGGTGCTTTTTTTGTGTGAACAGCACCTGGATATTTGTGGGCATGCTCAGAGAGAGTGTGTTTTTTGGGTTAGTACTTGAAGGACATCCTTAACAGGTGTACCCACTTTGAAGTTCAGTCTCTACATTGGGTGAACTTGCATTTTGGGTGTTTCATGGACTGTGCATGTGTTTTCAATTGCCTCATTGGCACACAAACCTATGTTATATAAAGCTTGCAGATAGCATTCTCTCCCTTGCCCTGAAAAGAGGCAAGATTGTGTGTGTGGCGCCGGCCGGCAAAATGTACATTTTGGTGTCCTTATCGAGTTTTTTCTCTCTCTCTCTTTTTCTTTTTCGTACATCACGGGACACAGAGCGGCATAGTCATTACTAATGGGTTATATAGTTTACCTTCAGGTGCTGGCACTGGCAACTTCCAAACCGGAAGTACCCTCCCCTATATAAGCCCCTCCCATCCGGGAGCACCTCAGTTTTTTGCCAGTGTCTAAGGTGTTGGCCAAAGAGTAACATGTGTTTTCCTGGGCTTGCGTACAGGTTCTTTTACGGGCCTTAGTAAGCTGTTCCGGATCCCACCAAAAAAGCTTCATAGCTAAACGGTCGGTACCCGGGCCTTGCAACAGAAGAGCAAGGTTTTGTCTGTAATGCCTCTCTTAGGAGGGCTGGACCCTGGGATCCAGAGCTCTGGTCATACCCACGACCAAGATGTTTTCTGTGCAGGGTGCTATACAGGTCCAGGGGAGTGGAATCCTTGGGAACCCGGTCCCTGAAGGTTTAATTACAATGCCTGCCGTGATAGGTGAAGTTTGGGCTTCTGTGGACCAAACAGAGTCCTGCGGCGGGGAACAGGTAAGTGGGGGCCCCCAGGAACTTGGTTCTATTGGGGGACCCCCAAGCCTAATTTGTCTTTCTGTCTGTTACCTAACGGTATTCCCGCTAATATCTGTGTATGCCTATAACTACTGGAAAATGTAAAATTTTAATAGTAGTCAAGAAAAAAAAAATAAGAGGACCGCGGTACCTGTGTTAAACCACTAGAGGCCGCTGTGGTCCATTTTTCTTGTCATGTGGCTCTTTGGTTTTCTCAAGTCAAAAGATCCAGGCAGTTGGTAAGTTTCTCTGTGGGAATCCAGTTCCTCTGCCCTGTTGCTGCGCTCATCCACCGCACAGGCCCTCCGGCAAAAAGGGCCCTGGCTCCTAGTCCCTGCTTGGTTTCAAAAAAGGGCGCCAATGGTGCACGGGCGCACGCGCCTCCTATGGAAAAAAAGGGGCAGGGCGGGTGGATGACGCTCGATGCGCGGCGCTTCTGCGCATGTGCAGGCGTCCCAGCATGTATAAAATACACAGTACAAGTGTCAGCTGGATGCAAACAGAGCTAGCAACAAAACGGTGGCACACAGAGGCGGTTGATGCAGGCATCCCCATAGAAAGGCACTTTAGTGGACACCAGCTGGTATATAGCAGCAACTGTGTTAGACTATTACCAGCAAAATTGGTGTATGACGACGGGAATACCTCAGCTTTGTGCTTAAAGGATATGTCGTCCAGACACTCCGGAAATAAGTCTTCCAGGAAGCCAAAGGGGTCTCCATCGGGCTCTGAGGATATTGGGCATGCTTGTACTGCACCAATCTCCCCTGAAAATTCAGAGGTCAGTAGCCGTAGGAACCCCGCAGGAGTGCCTGGTGCTGCGGCTGTCCCCAGTCCACCTGCTCCTGTATATATATAACAGGAGGTTTTATCCTCAACTCTGGGAGGATTGGAAGAGAGATTAACAGCATTGATCGCTGCTTCCCTGTCACAGGGAAAGCGCGTCCGATCTCCGTCTCCTCCTTCAGAGTGCCTGTTAGTGGAGGAACAGCCCCACACAGAGATCGACCTACCTGAAGGGGATCAGGATGAGGTTGATTCAGTTATAGAGGAATCAACAGTGGAAGAACCTTTCTCAGCATCTCAGGCTGAAAGATTATGGGTTCAGTCTCTGACTAACATGGTCCGATCAGCATTTAAAATGCCTCTGGCGGAACCATCAACCACTACGGTTTCCTCGCTGGGGTCGCTGAAAGCTCCCCAGGCTGTCTGTTCCTTCCCAATCCACCCTTTATTGGAAGGGCTTATTTACCAGGATTGGGAGCATCCTGATAAAATATTTACTCCCCCCAAGAGATTTCCAGTGATCTATCCCATGGAGGATAAGTTCATAAAAAATGGAGGGTCCCTACAGTGGACACAGCCATCTCTTGTGTAAATAAATCACTGACATGTCCAGTAGATAATGTTCCAATTGTTCAAAGACCCAATAGATAAAAAATTGGAGTCTTTACTAAAATCTGCTTTCTCTACAGCAAGCATGGTGACACAACCTGCAGTAGCAGCGATTAGAGTCTGCCAAGCAATGAAAGATCAGTTGAAACAAGTCTTAAGGGACTTACCAGATCAGCAGGCTCTTGCCCTAGCTGACCTACCTAGAGCCTTGTGTTGCGGTGGAAGCCATAAAGGATACAATCCAACAGGCATCCCGCTTTACGCTGTCTGTAGACATATGCGTAGGCTTCTATGGCTCAAAAACTGGTCTGCTGAAGCTCCCTGTAAGAAATTGCTGATAAGCGTTCTCCATGAAATGGGAAGCTAATCTGGAGAAGATCTGGACAAATATATCCAGAAAACTTCTGCCGGTAAAAGTACACTCTTGCCGGTTAAGAATAAGGGTAGAAGTCCTTCTTTTAAGAGGCCTACTTCTCCAGTCCCTGGCACATCGGCTGTGAAACAGTTCCGACGGCCTCCGCGGTCAAATCCAGGGGGCAGAAATCAGGGACAATCACAGGGTAACAAGAAACCCTGGGTCAAGAGAGGTACAAAACCTCCCCCCAAGTCATGAAGGGTTGCCCCCACTCAATCGGGTGAGGGGAAGACTTCAGTTGTTCACAGAGACCTGGCGGGACACCATCAGAGACAGATGGGTGATCTCCGCAGTAAGTCTGGGATACAGGCTGGAGTTAAAAGACATTCCTCCTGCCCATTTTATAAGGTCAAACGTGCCAAGCGATCCCCAGAAGAGTGGATCCCTCCTTCTGGCACTAGAACAACTATTGCTCCAAGGGTAATCATGAAGGTTCCCTTGGAAGAAAGCGGGTTCGGGTTTTACTCGAACCTTGTCACAGTCCCCAAACCAAATGGGGACGTGAGGCCCATATTAAATATAAAAGGGCTAAACAAGTTCCTACATATCAGGACTTTTTCGGATGGAGTTGATCCGATCGGTGGCCACCGCCCTACAAGGGCAGGAATGGTTAGCCTCGATCGACATAAGGGATGCTTATTTGCATATTCCCATCTGTCCGGCCCACCAGAAATTTCTACGCTTTGCAGTAGAAGGGCACCATTTTCAGTTCAGAGCCTTACCTTTCGGTCTGGCCACAGCACCACGAGTGTTCACAAAAATTCTGGCCCTACGATTGGCCAAACTAGGAACACAAGGTGTAACGATAATGGCATATCTAGACGACTTGTTGCTGATAGACCACTCAGTGAAAAAAACTAGAAGTGGTCGTTCACAAGATAATCAAGTATCTGGAATCTCACGGTTGGCATTATCAACCGAGACAAGTCAGCCCTAAAACCAGTCAAAAGTCTGGAATACTTGGGGGCTAAGACTGGATTCAAATCAGAGAAAGATTTTCTTACCTCCAGAGAAGGTGTCGTCTTTGAAAGATTTGACCCACTTAGTGGGTACAAAAAAGGAAAACCATCCATACGCCTGTGTATGAGGCTGCTGGGAAAAATGGTGGCTTCATTCGAAGCAGTACCCTACGGTCAATTCCAATCAAGGAACTTGCAGAGGGCCATACTGTCAGCCTGGAACAAAAAAGTTCAGGCTTTAGACTTACCAATGTCCCTGTCCCCTTCCGTTCGCAAGAGCCTCCATTGGTGGTTGGTGCCCCAGAATCTGGAAAAAGGGAAACCCTTCAGTCCGGTTTCTTGGAAGGTGGTCACTACAGATGCCAGCCTCATAGGCTGGGGGGCAGTACTGGAGCAATGGTCTCTCCAGGGCAAGTGGTCAGAAGCAGAGAAGGCCCTGCCCACCAATCTCTTAGAGATACGAGCAGCCCGGTATGCCCTAGTAGCATGGACATCCAAACTCCAAGGGTCACCTGTCAGAATTCAATCAGACAATGCCACAGCAGTGGCATATATCAATCACCAGGGTGGCACCAGGAGTCGTGCAGCCCAGAGGGAAGCGAATTGCATCCTGGAATGGGCAGAAAGATATGTCACAGCCATATCCGCGGTGTTCACCCCAGGAGTGGAAAATTGGAGAGCGGACTTTTTAAGTCGCCAGCAATTATGCCCGGGGAATGGTCTCTTCACCCCGAGGTTTTCCAGGCAATATGCCAGCGGTGGGGAACACCGGATGTAGATCTGCTAGCATCCAGATTCAACGCAAAGGTGGACAGATTTGTGTCTCGCACAAAGGATCCCCTAGCTTGCGGTTTGGATGCCCTCGTGTTCCCTTGGGATCAGTTCAAGCTGATATATGCATTCCCACCGCGATTAATCCGCAGAATCAGGGTAGAAAAGAAACCAGTGATTCTGGTGGCTCCAGCGTGGCCCCGAAGGGCATGGTACGCAGAGATTGTAAAAATGTCAGTGGGAAGTCCTTGGACCCTCCCACATCGTCCGGACCTGCTTTCGCAAGGACCGATATACTACCCTTCCTTACCAGCCCTAGGTTTGACGGCCTGGCTATTGAAGCCCACATTCTAAAAAAGAGAGGGCTCTCTAATCCTGTGGTATCTACCATGATCAATGCCAGGAAGCCGGTATCCAGGCAGATCTATTAGAGGATCTAGAAGGCGTACATCACGTGGTGTGAGGCCAAGAAATGGCATCCTTGTAAGTACGTAATAGGTAGGATTCTGGACTTCCTACAGTGGGCTGTACATAGGAAGCTTGCCTTGAGTACTATCAAGGGTCAGACGGCCTTGTCAATATTTTTTCAAAGGCCCTTGGCTTTGCATTCATTAGTCAAAGCTTTCATACAAGGAGTGATGCGTATTAGCCCTCCGGTTAGTATTCCCATATGTCCATGGGACTTAAACCTGGTTCTGTCGGTTCTACAGAAACAACCATTTGAACCATTGCGGCACATTTCCTTGGTTCTTTTCACCAGGAAATTGATTTTCTTAGTAGCCATTTGTTCGGCTAAAAGAGTATCGGAATTAGCCGCCTTGTCCTGTAAGGAGCCATATCTGGTTGTCCATAAGGACAGAGTAGTATTACGTCCTCATCCAGCCTTCTTCCTAAGGTGGTATCGAGGTTCCATTTGAACCAAGATGTGGTTCTTCCTTCCTTTTTCCCCAAACCTAGTTCGGTAGAGGAAAAGTTATTGCATTCTTTGGATGTAGTAAGAGCAGTTAAAGCTTATCTAAAGGCCACTGCTCAGATTCGTAGAACAGATACTTTGTTTGTTCTGCCGGAAGGCCCCAGAAAGGGTCAGGCAGCATCAAAAATCTACTTTAGCCAAGTGGATTCGACAGGTCATAATACAAGCCTATGGCTTGAGAAAGAGACCGCCTCCGTTCAAAGTTAGGGCGCACTCCACAAGAGCAGTTGGAACCTCATGGGCAGTGCATCACCAGGCCTCCCTGGCTCAAGTCTGTAAGGCCACAACATGGTCTTCAGTACACACGTTTACTAGATTCTACCAGGTAGACGTCAGAAGTCAGGAGGATGTCGCCTTTGGGCGCAGTGTGTTGCAGGCCGCAAAAGAGCCTCATGCCTGATGGCGCCCAGCTTATGTATAGTGTATCCCTCCCCTCATTTGGCATTGCTTTGGGACGTCCCATTAGTAATGACTATGCCGCTCTGTGTCCCGTGATGTACGAAAAAGAAAAAGGGATTTTTATAACAGCTTACCTGTAAAATCCTTTTCTTGGAGTACATCACGGGACACAGAGCTCCCACCCCTCTTTTTGGGACACTTATTGCTTTGCTACAAAACTGAGGTGCTCCCGGATGGGAGGGGCTTATATAGGGGAGGGTACTTCCGGTTTGGAAGTTGCCAGTGCCAGCACCTGAAGGTATCTATATAACCCACATAGTAATGACTATGTCGCTCTGTGTCCCGTGATGTACTCCAAGAAAAGGATTTTACAGGTAAGCTGTTATAAAAATCCCTTTTTTTCTCTCTCTCTCTCTCTCTCTCTTTTTTCTCCCCTCTTTTTCTCCCCCTCTTTTTCTCCCCCTCTTTCTCTTTTTTTCTCTCTTTCTCTTTCTTTCTCTCTTTCTTTCTTTCTCTCTCTCGCTCTTTCTTTCTCTCTCTCTCTCTTTTTCTCTTTCAATTCAATTCAAAATTCAAATAAGCTTTATTGGCAGGACCAAATACATGTTAGCATTGCCAAAGCAGTTGAGTTTGTATAAGGGAAGGGGGGTGGGGGGGGGGTAGTATAAAGGGGAATGGACATAAGTC
>CM055126.1:4381304-4426304 GCA_029206835.1 Rana muscosa | reverse complement strand
TCTGCAGAGGTCACGGCCGACCACAGCAGTGAAATGAATGGCAAGTGATGTCACCCATAGAGTTACTATGGAGATTCAGTTGTCGTCCGTCTCCTCTGCACACGCCTCTACAGTGAAACCGCGGCTGACAGCTCAGTTTGGGATCCGGTCTGAGCGGGTCAGATTGTCTTCCTAAAAGTTATGTATACTCGTTTTTTCTTTACAGGAATAGAGAGGTTAGTGTTAGATCCATGGTGTCTATAGATGCAGGGATTTCAGTTTTTGCAAGGACTTTCACTTTAATCATGTATGGTCAGCGTAAGGGCTCATTCACACAGGCAGCCAGGGGACAGTAAAAGCAGGAGTTTGTACCACTGTTTTACTGCCCTCCAACTGCCCACCTAAACACAGAAATTAAGCCACATAGGGCTGAACACAGACCACATCAAGGCATCACACCCATAGCAAAAATTAATTGGCATGTCAAAATTGCAGGTGGTACTGCCGCCAAACCCGACCCATTCAACTGAATAGAGAGTTAAAACAGGTGGTGAAAAGGTCAACCCTGTGAAACTCTTTCTGAAAAGCAGATCACTTTTCCGAGAGGCAGCAATAATAGCTGCACGTGTAAACAAGTAGGGAGTTCCCCTTACTTTTGTAGATATTTTCCATAATTTCCTGTTGTCTCCGGGGCTTGAACTGAAGTGAAATCTTCCCAACAATACACGCAGCAAAAAATAAACGGACGGGTTTAAATCCATCCCTATTCTAAGTAAAAAAAAAAAAAGGGTTTGGCTCTACATTATAAACAAAACCTACCTAAAATGGATTGCCTCTGTGTCTTATGCAGAATGTATGACGCAGCTGGAAGAGATGAAGAAAGCGTATGAAGGGAAAATCGAAGATGCTGTTTGGGAGGTTTTGAATAAACTCCGTGCCTTTTCTTCACCCTCTCAGGTATTCTGGGGCTGATATGCCAGTTCTACACAGTATATGTGTTGGTATTTGTGTGTAGGCAGTTACCACATGTTCAGTTTTTATGGCAACTTAAAGGGGTTGTAAAGCTTTGCGGTTTTTCACCTTTAATACATCCTATGTTTTTTGTTTGTTTTGATGCACTTGGGATTATTTTAGTGACTTTAAAGTGGAGTTCCACCCAGAATTTTTTTTTTCACAAAAAATCCTAAAAAACAATAGATTTTTTTTTTTTTTTTTTTTTTATACTCGCCCGAAATACCTGTTGCTATGCGGAAGGCCGTAATCTGCCTCTTCTGTAACCACGGTCTGTTTTCTTCCCCCATCCTCTTCTAGTGAATGGGGCGCACTGCTTTCAGGTCCTTCAGGACTGGTATGAATTTTAAGGGGACCCCCGCACCAAACGTAAAAAAAAAATGGCGTAGGGTCCCCCTAAAAATCCACACCAGACCCTTATCCAAACACGCAACCTGGCAGGCCGCAAGAAAAGAGGGGGGGGGGGACGAGAGAGCACCTCCCCTCCTGAACCGTACCAGGCCACATGCCCTCAACATGGGGAGGATGCTTTGGGGGTCTGTGACCCCTCAAAGCACCATGTTCCTATGTTGATGGGGACAAGGGCCTCATCCCCACAACCCTTGCCCGGTGGTTGGGGGGGTCTGTGGGCGGGGGGCTTATCGGAATCTGGAAGCCCCCTTTAACAAAGGGGACCCCCAGATCCCACCCCCCCCTGTGTGAAATGGGAATGGGGTACAAATGTACCCCCTACCATTTCACAAAGAAAAGTGTTAAAAATGACAATAGCCGGTTTTTGACAACTCCTTTTATTAATGTCTTCTCCTTTCTTACATCTTCTTCCATCTTCTTCTTTTCTCCATTCGGGTTTCTTCCTCCATCTTGTTCTTTATCCTCATCTTCTTCTTCCTTCTGTGTTCTCGTCTGCATCTTGCTCCGGCTTCTTGTTCCCCTCTTCTTTCTCCGGACGATGCGCTTGCATTCGAGGTTCCCGCTGTGTGACGCTTCAGTTCTGACAGTCCCTGTGAAGTCCATGTGCGTCAGAGGGGGGCAGGGTCACCGGGTGGCAGCGGACCCAGAGGAGAACTGTCAGAACTGAAGCATCACACAGCGGGAACCTCGAATGCAAGCGGATCGTCCGAAGAAAGAAGAGGGGAACAAGAAGCCGGAGCAAGATGCGGACGAGAACACCGAAGGAAGATGAAGAACAAGATGGAGGAAGAAACCCGAATGGAGAATGGAAGAAGAAGATGGAAGAAAGGAGAAGACATTAATAAAGGAATTGTCAAAAACCGGCTATTGTAATTGTTAAAAAATTTTACACTTTTTTTGTGAAATGGTAGGGGTACATTTGTACCCCATTACCATTTTACACAGGGGGGGGAGGGATCGTGGGGTCCCCTTTGTTAAAGGGGGCTTCCAGATTTCGATAAGCCCCCCCCGCCTGCAGACCCCCACCGGGCAAGGGTTGTGGGGATGAGGCCCTTGTCCCCATCAACATGGGGACATGGTGCTTTGAGGGGTCACAGACCATGTTGAGGGCATGTGGCCTGGTACGGTTCAGGAGGGAGGGGGCGCTCTCTCGTCGTCCCCCCTCTTTTCCTGCGGCATGCCAGGTTGCGTGCTCTGATAAGGGTCTGGTGTGGATTTTTAGGGGGACCCCCACGCCATTTTATTTTTAAGTTTGGCGCGGGGGTCCCCTTAAAATCCATACCAGACGTGAAGGGCCTGGTACAGATTTTGAGGGGAACCCCCACGCCATTTTTTTTTTCATTTGGCGCAGAGTTTCCCTTTATATCCATACCAGACCTTAAGGGCCTAGTAATGGAATTTGGGGGGACCTCCACGCATTTTATTTATTTTTTTCGAAGACTTTCAATTACTTTTATCTGTATTGACGGGAACCGGCAATTCATTACAGCCGCGAGTACTTTTAAATGACTATTATTTTACTTTAGAAATGTCATTTTGCTCTCGGACTGTTATAAACATGGAAAACATGCGCTACTTTACAGGCATACTATAGACATTTAGGGCCAGTTCACACCGGATGCAGTGCAGTGCATTTTTTTGATGCATGAAAAACGCAAAGAAAGTTGATCACATTAATGCCAATGGCATAGTTACCACCACTGCAGTGCGTTTCAGAAAGGAAAAAAAAATTGGTCATGCTGCATTTTTTATGTACAGAACTGTACTGAACCGCAGTAAAACACATCAAAAATGCACCGGAACGTACCAAAAACGCACTGCAACACATTTGTCCTTAGGGCCAGTTCACACCAGTCGCAGTTCCGTGTGCTTTTTTTCTGCACAAAATGCATGCACAGTATTTTCCATGTATTCCAATGGCTCTAGTTGGCTCTAGTTTACACCATGCGGTCAGTTTCTGCACCAGAAACTGACTGTATGGTGTGAACTAGAGCCAACAAGAGCCATTGGAATACATGGAAAACACTGTGCATGCATTTTTAGTGCAGAAAAAATGTGCACGAAACTGAACGGAACTGCGTCTGGTGTGAACTGGCCCTTAAGGTTAAGTGAAAAGAGGGGGTAAAAAGGGGAAAAAAGCACTGGAACGCGTCAAAAAGGCGCATGCAGAAAAGCACCTGTGAACTGACCCTTAGGGCCAGTTCACACCATAGAAACGCAATCCGGATGCATTCCAGGTGCTTTTTTGCATGCACGCTTTTGATGCGTTCCAGTGCATTTTTGGTACGTTTTTGATGCAGTCCAGTGCTTTTTTTTCACCCCACCTTTTTTATTAACCATAGATAAGGACAAGTGTGTTCCAGTGCGTTTTTGGTGCATTTAGGTGTGTTCCAGTGCGTTTTTAATGCGTTTTGCAGCTTTTCAGTACAGTCCAGTGCAGGTAAAATGCAGCATGTTCTACTTTTTTTTTTTTTTTTGTGGAACTGGAACAAACACTGCCATTTAGAACCATAAAACCAACTTTCCATGCATTTTTGATGCATAAAAAACGCAATGGACTGGTGTGAAATGGCCCTTAAGCAATTTGGCATATTTATAGGCACTTCTCCTTGTTTTGTTTTTGGTGTTGTCCAAATTGGTGACATTGATATATGTCCCATAGGGTGGGACCTTGTCCCCCATTTTAAGGCCAATAACTAAAAGATAAGCCAGCCTAGTGGGGACTAGCAAAATTAACAAGTCAGTTCCCTTAGACTGCAATGGTATTTGTTGTGTAACTTTTGCCCATGTTAGGCTCTTTGTTTGCCCCCCCGGACCGGGGCTGTTTGTCCCATCTCTAATTTTGTAGCATGCTGGATGCTACATTGTAGCATGCTTATTTCTTTTTCGTACATCACGGGACACAGAGCGACTTAGTCATTACTAATGGGTTATATAGATTACCTTCAGGTGTTGGCACTGGCCAATTCCAAACCGGAAGTACCCTCCCCTATATAAGCCCCTCCCATCCGGGAGCACCTCAGTTTTTTGCCAGTGTCTAAGGTGTTGGCCAAAGAGTAACATGTGTTTTTACTGGGCTTGCGTACAGGTTCTTTTGGGCCTTAGTAAGCTGTTCCGGATCCCACCAAAAAAGCTTCATAGCTAAACGGTCGGTACCCGGGCCTTGCAGCAAAAGAGCAAGGTTTTGCCTGTAATGCCTCTCTTAGGAGGGCTGGACCCTGGGATCCAGAGCTCTGGTCATACCCACGACCAAGATGTTTTCTGTGCAGGGTGCTATACAGGTCCAGGGGAGTGGAATCCTTGGGAACCCGGTCCCTGAAGGTTTAATTACAATGCCTGCCGTGATAGGTGAAGTTTGGACTTCTGTGGACCAAACAAAGTCCTGCGGCGGGGATCAGGTAAGTGGGGGCCCCCAGGAACTTGGTTCTATTGGGGGACCCCCAAGCCTAATTTGTCTTTCTGTCTGTTACCTAACGGTATTCCCGCTAATATCTGTGTTTGCCTGTAACTACTGAAAATGTAAAATTTTAATAGTAGTCAAGAAAAAAAAAAAAAAGGGACCGCGGTACCTGTGTTAAACCACTAGAGGCCGCTGTAGTCCATTTTTCTTGTCATGTGGATCTTTGGTTTTCTCAAGTCAAAAGATCCAGGCAGTTGGTAAGTTTCTCTGTGGGAATCCAGTTCCTCTGCCCTGTTGCTGCGCTCATCCACCGCACAGGCCCTCCGGCAAAAAGGGCCCTGGCTCCTAGTCCCTGTTTGATTTCGAAAAGGGCGCCAATGGCGCACGGGCGCGCGCGCGGGCGCGTGCACGCGCCTCCTATGAAAAAAAAGGGGCGGGGCGGGTGGATGACGCTCGATGCGCGCCGCGGCGCTTCTGCGCATGTGCAGACGTCCCAGCATGGTTAAAAGACACAGTACAAGTGTCAGCTGGATGCAAACAGAGCTAGCAACAAACAGTGGCACACAGAGGCGGTTGATGCAGGCATCCCCATAGAAAGGCACTTTAGTGGACACCAGCTGGTATATAGCAGCAACTGTGTTAGACTATTACCAGCAAAAATTGGTGTATGACGACGGGAATACCTCAGCTTTGTGCTTAAAGGATATGTCGTCCAGACGCTCCGGAAATAGGTCTTCCAGGAAGCCAAAGGGGTCTCCATCGGGCTCTGAGGATATTGGGCATGCTTGTACTGCACCAATCTCCCCTGAGAATTCAGAGGTCAGTAGCCGTAGAAACCCCGCAGGAGTGCCTGGTGCTGCGGCTGTCCCCAGTCCACCTGCTCCTGTATATATAACAGAGGAGGTTTTATCCTCAACTCTGGGAGGATTGGAAGAGAGATTAACAGCATTGATGGCTGCTTCCCTGTCACAGGAAAAGCGCGTCCGATCTCCGTCTCCTCCTTCAGAGTGCCTGTTAGTGGAGGAACAGTCCCACACAGAGATCGACCTACCTGAAGGGGATCAGGATGAGGTTGATTCAGTTATGGAGGAATCAACAGTGGAAGAACCTTTCTCAGCATCTCAGGCTGAAAGATTATGGGTTCAGTCTCTGACTAACATGGTCCGATCAGCATTTAAAATGCCTCTGGCGGAACCACCATCCACTACGGTTTCCTCGCTGGGGTCGCTAAAAGCTCCCCAGGCTGTCTGTTCCTTCCCAATCCACCCTTTATTAGAAGGGCTTATTTACCAGGATTGGGAGCATCCTGATAAAATATTTGCTCCCCCCAAGAGATTTCCGGTGATCTATCCCATGGAGGATAAGTTCATAAAAAAAATGGAGGGTCCCTACAGTGGACGCAGCCATCTCTTCTGTTAACAAATCACTGACATGTCCAGTAGATAATGTTCCAATGTTCAAAGACCCAATAGATAAAAAATTGGAGTCTTTACTAAAATCTGCTTTCTCTACAGCAAGCATGGTGACACAACCTGCAGTAGCAGCGATTGGAGTCTGCCAAGCAGTGAAAGATCAGTTGAAACAAGTCTTAAGGGACTTACCAGATCAGCAGGCTCTTGCCCTAGCTGACCTGCCTAGAGCCTTGTGTTTTGCGGTGGACGCCATAAAGGATACAATCCAACAGGCCTCCCGCTTTACGCTGTCTATAGTACATATGCGTAGGCTTCTGTGGCTCAAAAACTGGTCTGCTGAAGCTCCCTGTAAAAAACTGCTGGTTAGCTTCCCATTTAATGGAGAACGCTTATTTGGAGAAGATCTGGACAAATATATCCAGAAAATTTCTGCCGGTAAGAGTTCACTCTTACCGGTTAAGAACAAGGGTAGAAGTCCTTCTTTTAAGAGGCCTACTTCTCCAGTCCCTGGCACATCGGCTGTGAAACAGTTCCGACGGCCTCCGCGGTCAAATCCAGGGGGCAGAAATCAGGGACAATCACAGGGTAACAAGAAACCCTGGGTCAAGAGAGGTACAAAACCTCCCCCTAAGTCATGAAGGGTTGCCCCCACTCAGTCGGGTGAGGGGAAGACTTCAGTTGTTCACAGAGACCTGGCGGGACACCATCAGAGATGGGTGATCTCTGCAGTAAGTCTGGGATACAGGCTGGAGTTAAAAGACATTCCTCCTGCCCATTTTATAAGGTCAAACGTGCCAAGCGATCCCCAGAAGAGTGGATCCCACCTTCTGGCACTAGAGCAACTATTGCCCCAAGGGTAATCATGAAGGTTCCCTTGAAAGAAAACGGGTTCGGGTTTTACTCGAACCTTGTCACAGTCCCCAAACCAAATGGGGACATGAGGCCCATATTAAATATAAAAGGGCTAAACAAGTTCCTACATATCAGGACTTTTTCGGATGGAGTCGATCTGATCGGTGGCCACCGCCCTACAAGGGCAGGAATGGTTAGCCTCGATCGACATAAGGGATGCTTATTTGCATATTCCCATCTGTCCGGCCCACCAGAAATTTCTACGCCTTGCAGTAGAAGGGCGCCATTTTCAGTTCAGAGCCTTACCTTTCGGTCTGGCCACGGCACCACGAGTGTTCACAAAAATTCTGGCCCTACGATTGGCCAAACTAGGAACACAAGGTGTAACGATAATGGCATATCTAGACGACTTGTTGCTGATAGACCACTCAGTGAAAAAAACTAGAAGTGGTCGTTCACAAGATAATCAAGTATCTGGAATCTCACGGTTGCATTATCAACCGAGACAAGTCAGCCCTAAAACCAGTCAAAAGCCTGGAATACTTGGGGGCTAAGACTGGATTCAAATCAGAGAAAGATTTTCTTACCTCCAGAGAAGGTGTCGTCTTTGAAAGATTTGACCCACTTAGTGGGTACAAAAAAGAAAAACCATCCATACGCCTGTGTATAAGGCTGCTGGGAAAAATGGTGGCTTCATTCGAAGCGGTACCCTACGGTCAATTCCATTCAAGGAACTTGCAGAGGGCCATACTGTCAGCCTGGAACAAAAAAGTTCAGGCTTTAGACTTACCAATGTCCCTGTCCCCTTCCGTTCGCAAGAGCCTCCATTGGTGGTTGGTGCCCCAGAATCTGGAAAGGGAAACCCTTCAGTCCGGTTTCTTGGAAGGTGGCCAGCCTCATAGGCTGGGGGGCAGTACTGGAGCAATGGTCTCTCCAGGGCAAGTGGTCAGAAGCAGAGAAGGCCCTGCCCACCAATCTCTTAGAGATACGAGCAGCCCGGTATGCCCTAGTAGCATGGACATCCAAACTCCAAGGGTCACCTGTCAGAATTCAATCAGAAAATGCCACAGCAGTGGCATATATCAATCTCCAGGGTGGCACCAGGAGTCGTGCAGCCCAGAGGGAAGCGAATTGCATCCTGGAATGGGCAGAAAGGTATGTCACAGCCATATCCGCGGTTTTCATCCCAGGAGTGGAAAATTGGAGAGCGGACTTTTTAAGTCGCCAGCAATTATGCCCGGGGGAATGGTCTCTTCACCCCGAGGTTTTCCAGGCAATATGCCAGCGGTGGGGAACACCGGATGTAGATCTGCTAGCATCCAGATTCAACGCAAAGGTGGACAGATTTGTGTCTCGCACAAAGGATCCCCTAGCTTGCGGTTCGGATGCCCTAGTGTTCCCTTGGGATCAGTTCAAGCTGATATATGCATTCCCACCGCGATTAATCCGCAGAATCAGGGTAGAAAAGAAACCAGTGATTCTGGTGGCTCCAGCGTGGCCCCGAAGGGCATGGTACGCGGAGATTGTAAAAATGTCAGTGGGAAGTCCTTGGACCCTCCCACATCGTCCGGACCTGCTTTCGCAAGGACCGATATACTACCCTTCCTTACCAGCCCTAGGTTTGACGGCCTGGCTATTGAAGCCCACATTCTAAAAAAGAGAGGGCTCTCTAATCCTGTGGTATCTACCATGATCAATGCCAGGAAGCCGGTATCCAGGCAGATCTATTATAGGATCTAGAAGGCGTACATCACGTGGTGTGAGGCCAGGAAATGGCATCCACGTAAGTACGTAATAGGTAGGATTCTGGACTTCCTACAGTGGGCTGTACATAGGAAGCTTGCCTTGAGTACTATCAAGGGTCAGACGGCCTTGTCAATATTTTTTTCAAAGGCCCTTGGCTTTGCATTCATTAGTCAAAGCTTTCATACAAGGAGTGATGCGTATTAGCCCTCCGGTTAGTATTCCCATATGTCCATGGGACTTAAACCTGGTTCTGTCGGTTCTACAGAAACAACCATTTGAACCATTGCGGCACATTTTCTTGGTTCTTTTCACCAGGAAATTGATTTTCTTAGTAGCCATTTGTCCGGCTAAAACAGTATCGGAATTAGCCGCCTTGTCCTGTAAGGAGCCATATCTGGTTATCCATAAGGACAGAGTAGTGTTACGTCCTCATCCAGCCTTCTTCCTAAGGTGGTATCGAGGTTCCATTTGAACCAAGATATGGTTCTTCCTTCCTTTTTCCCCAAACCTAGTTCGGTAGAGGAAAAGTTATTGCATTCTTTGGATGTAGTAAGAGCAGTTAAAGCTTATCTTAAAGCCACTGCTCAGATTCGTAGAACGGATACTTTGTTTGTTCTGCCGGAAGGCCCCAGAAAGGGTCAGGCAGCATCAAAAATCTACTTTAGCCAAGTGGATTCGACAGGTCATAATACAAGCCTATGGCTTGAAAAGGAGACCGCCTCCGTTCAAAGTTAGGGCGCACTCCACAAGAGCAGTTGGAACTTCATGGGCAGTGCATCACCAGGCCTCCCTGGCTCAAGTCTGTAAGGCCACAACATGGTCCTTAGTACACACGTTTACTAGATTCTACCAGGTAGACGTCAGAAGTCAGGAGGATGTCGCCTTTGGGCGCAGTGTGTTGCAGGCCGCAAAAGAGCCTCATGCCTGATGGCGCCCAGCTTATGTATCCCTCCCCTCATTTGGCATTGCTTTGGGACGTCCCATTAGTAATGACTAAGTCGCTCTGTGTCCCGTGATGTACGAAAAAGAAAAAGGGATTTTTATAACCGCTTACCTGTAAAATCCTTTTCTTGGAGTACATCACGGGACACAGAGCTCCCACCCCTCTTTTTGGGACACTTATTGCTTGGCTACAAAACTGAGGTGCTCCCGGATGGGAGGGGCTTATATAGGGGAGGGTACTTCCCGTTTGGAATTGGCCAGTGCCAACACCTGAAGGTAATCTATATAACCCATTAGTAATGACTAAGTCGCTCTGTGTCCCGTGATGTACTCCAAGAAAAGGATTTTACAGGTAAGCTGTTATAAAAATCCCTTTTTTCTGCTAGCTGCCTTTGTGTTGGTCTGAGCATGCTTTTTTGGTGCTTTTTTTGTGTGAACAGCACCTGGATATTTGTGGGCATGCTCAGAGAGAGTGTGTTTTTTGGGTTAGTAATTGAAGGACATCCTTAACAGGTGTACCCACTTTGAAGTTCAGTCTCTACATTGGGTGAACTTGCATTTTGGGTGTTTCATGGACTGTGCATGTGTTTTCAATTGCCTCATTGGCACACAAACCTATGTTATATAAAGCTTGCAGATAGCATTCTCTCCCTTGCCCTGAAAAGAGGCAAGATTGTGTGTGTGGCGCCGGCCGGCCGGCAAAATGTACATTTTGGTGTCCTTATCGAGTTTGTAACACATGCATTTATTTATGTCTTTGCAAAACAGATGTTTGTTTTACTTTTGTTGATTGTTTTTTTTTTGTGTGGGGGATATGTTCCCCTGAAATTACTTTTGATGTTGTTAATGTGTGTCGTTTGTTCACTTTGATTTAATTGTCTGTGCTGCATTATTTTGCTAAATCTTTCTCAAGATGTGACTAATGTTTCAAATGTCGTTTTTTTTTTGCTTCCCTTTGTTTTTTTCCCCAAGTCCTGTTTTGTTGACCAATAAAATTTGATACAAAGTTTGATGTTTGTTTTTTGTTTTCTATACAACAAATGGGACAGCTGCAGCTTAACTATGCTTATTGGCATATCAAAACAAAACAGGTGTGATTTGTCTACCCTGATGCCTTCATGGTAGCATATGCATGTATTGTGTGCGGCCATGGATAGTCACCAGGAAATAGAAAATACAGAGCTGTAAGTATTCAATTTTCTTTTTACTGCAGTGGTTCTCAGCCTCACTCCTCAAGTACCCCCAACAGGACATGTTTTGTGAATTTATCTCATCGAGAATTGCTGTTCAAAATACCAAACCATTGACTGTGATTTAAAGCGCATGTGCAAGATGAAGGAAAACCTGCAAACATGGCCTTTTGGGGTTACTTGAGAAGCACTGATTTAGAGCACTGCACTTAAAAATGGCTCAAGGCAATACTTTTCTAATTGTGGGCATTTCGAGGGAAACCAAGTAAGTGTTAGAACCCCTGCTTGTTTTTAGGTTGGCCTTTGTGTCCCTTTTTAGTAAAATTGGCTTCACTTCCTGTCACACAGCTAAACAAGAAGTGAAGGTAAAACCCTACCAATGTCTTTTCTTGGGGAGACACAGATCAATCTAACTAGTGTTCCCATTAAGCAAATTGCACTCTAGCACTTTGTTGTGTACACCCCAAATCATTAGGTAGTTTGGGGTTTAGTAAAGGCAAATCCACTCTGCAGTACAAGTGTAGCTGCTGAAAATCTGAGGGGAAGCACTGGTGATTTTAACATCCAATCATGTAGAAGCAAAGATGGTGTTTTTTTTGTTTCCTTGCATGTCCCCCTCAGATATCCAGCAAGTGCACTTGTAGTGCAAAGTGTATTTGCCTTTAGTAAATAAACCCCAAAGTCCAAAATACCTAATAATTTGGTGTGTACCCAGCAAAATGCTGGAGTGCAATGTACATAATGGGGGAAGTATTTTGATTGACCTGTGTGTCCCCAAGGAAAGACATTGGTAGGGATTTACCCTCACTTCCTGTGTGGCTATGTGACAGGAAGTGAATTATTTGGAAGGATAAAGTGGCCAAATTTGGGAGTTGCCTTCACCCTATCAGGGGTGCAGACATCCCCAAAAACTGTCTAGACTTCTAATCCCTCTGCACTCTATCCCCAAGCAAAAATAAGAAAGGATTTAATTTAGTTTAACTTTGCAAAGACACATTCCTAAGTTCAATTGTGATGCATGTCATTGGTCCATTTAGACCCTCTTTATTCACTTGAGATCAGCGCTATAGCTGATCGACGGCCACAGCACGGCCCTCAATTGCCGGGAGTCCGTCAATAAACGTCCTCCCCTTCGCACGCGCGCGCTGTGGTCACCTAGTCACTGAGACTCGGGTGATGACAGATCCGAGTAAGGGGCCCGATCCCTGCCCTTTACCATGTGATCAGCTGTCAGCCAATGACAGCTGATCACGTGATGTAAACAAAAGCTGGGTAATGGTTTTTGTTTTCTCCCTGTGCTGACAGCGTGAGCATAAAAAAAGGCAATCACCGGCTTATGTGCAAGGGACATCGGGCCCGAAGAGGAAGAGGCAATTCTGCGTCATCTGTGACAATCAGTAGCCCCAGCCAGTGCCACCTATCAATGCCCACCACTGGTGCCAATCAGTGCCCCCTTGCAGTGCCACTTCTCAATGCCCACCAGTGCCAACTAGCAATGCCACCTCTCAGTGCCCACCCTTGCCAGCTTATCGGTGCCCATCAGTGCAGCCCATCAGTGCAGTCTCATCAGTTTACAACAATGAAGGAGAAAAATTACCTTTTTTCTAAATTTTCGAACTAAATATTAACCACTTCCCTACCACCCATCGTCATGCCGCGGGATGGGAAGCATAGAGATGACTGGTGACCAGATGGTCACCAGTCATCTGTATGACCGTCGGAGGCCCGGGCTCGATGTTATGATGTCACGCTGGGTTCCCGTATGTAAACAAAGCCGTGATCTCGGCTGTCAGCATGAGATCGGTGATTATTATTTTTTTACCGATCTCATGCTTTCCAGCCTGGAGGAGAGATGTGGGGTCCTATTGACCCTGCATCTCTCCATAAAGAGGACCTGTCACAATAGATTCCTATTACAAGGAATGTTTACATTCCTTGTAATAGGAATAAAAGTGATAAAAAAAGGAAAAAAAAAAAATTCAAATGCTCCTGTCCCCCGGTAGCTCGTGCTCAGAAGCAAACACACGCGTAAGTCCCGCCCACATATGTAAATGCTGTTCAAACCACACATGTGAGGTATTTGTGCGTGCGTTAGAACGAGTGCAACAATTCTAGCACTAGACCTCCTCTGTAATACGAAAATGGTAACGTGTAAAAAAAATTAAAGCATCGCCTATGGAGATTTTTAAGTACTGAAGTTTGGTGTCATTCCATGAGTGTGCGCAATTTTAAAGCGTGACGTCTTAGGTATCTATTTACTCAGCATAACAACATCTTTCACATTATACAAAAAAATTGGGCTAACTTTACTGTTTTGTAATTTGTTTTAATTCATGAAACCATTTTTTTTTCCCAAAAAAAGGCGTTTGAAAATGTATTGCTCAAATACCGTGCAAGATAAAAATTTGCAATGCCCGCCATTTGATTCCCTAGGGTGTCTGCTAAAAAAACATATATAATATTTGGGGGGTTCTAAGTAATTTTATAGCAAAAAAATTATGATTTTTACATGGAGAGAAGTGCCAGAATAGGCCCGGTGCTGAAGTTGTTTTTTTTTTTTTTTTTAGTCGGTCATTGGTATTTATAGAAAAAACAAAAACAAACGCAGGGGTGATCAAATAGCACCAAAAGAAAGCTCTACTTGTGTGCAAAAAATAACATTTTCATTGGGTTACAGTGTTGTATGAGCGCGCAATTGTCATTCAAAGTGCATCAGTGCTAAAAGTTGAAAATTGGTCTGGGCAGGAAGGGGGTTTAAGTGGCCAGTAAGCAAGTGGTAATATAAGGCTACATGCACACGGACGTTTTTCCAACCGCTTGTTTGAGCGTTTTTTGCAGCTTAAAAACGTCTCTCCATGTTAGCCTATGGCAGCCTTTCTCAACCTTTTCAACACAGAGGAACCCTTGAAATAGTTCTCCGGTCTCGGGGAACCCCTGCTAAAATTGAGAAATCTACAACTCATGATACATTGGTGTGACAGTCAGTTGGAAGAATGGTCCTTACACTTGTGGCAATTGGGAAGAATTACCTCCTTACAGATAGCTAAAAAGATCAATGGTGTCAGTAGGAAATGATCTGAGAGGCAGAAATTGCCCAATGCTGAAGGAACCCCTAGCAACCTCTGGAGGAACCCTAGGGTTCCACGGAACCCTGGTTGAGAATCACTGGCCTATGGCCTCATGCCCACCATTGCGTTTTTGAGCTGTAAATGGCATAGGTGTTTTTAGGCCCCATGTACACGGGACGCTGGTGCAAAGTCTTCAGAACTAAGGTTGAAACCGGCGTTTAGAAGCACACGTTTTGTTGCAATTGCATGCCGCGTTTTACCGCGTTTGCGTCTATAAGCGTATAGTTAGGAAACATCATAAGGAGCCGCCCTAAGCTCAAAAAACAGTATTATTAACCATTTCAGCTGATTTGTGAGTGAGTAGCAGCAGCTGAGAGAGCAGCAGTGTAGTTGTATTTAGCGTGTCACTTGCCACATCACCTGCCACAAGTTGTGGATTGTCCACTTGCCACGTCACTTGGCCACGTCACCTGGCACAAGTTGTGGATTGTCCATAATGCAATGCAAGCAACTACATATATATATATATATATATATATAAAAAATATTTCATCATTTGCCATAATTTTAGAGTTTTTCAATGTAAAAAAATAGGTCACCTTTAAAAACGCCGGTACCGCGTCTGAAACTTGGATATCTTTGGCGTCTGAACGCTTTTTTTGGCTTTGAAAAGCGAGGTTAAACGCAACTGCCTAAGGGCCAGTTCACACCTTGAAAACGCAGTCCGGATGCATTCCAGGTGCTTTTCTGCATGCGCGTTTTTGATGCAGTACAGTGCTTTTTTTTCCCCCTCTCTTTTCTTAGGCCTCATGCCCACGGACGGACGTTTTAAAAAACGGTCTGTAAGGCTCGATTCACACTAATGGGTTTTTTGGTGCATTTTGCAGAAATGCAGGGAAATTTTTTAACATGGGTTCCTATGGAACGTGTTCACATCAATGCATTTTTGTGCCTCTGCGTTTTTGGAAAGGATTGGGGACTTTTTTTTCCCAGCAAAAAACAGCGTTTTGCATGTAATAGAATTCAATGGACCCACATCCAAAACGCAAGTACCGCAATTATGCCGCGATTTGCGTTTTTTTTTTTTACCTGTTTATAGCTGGTTGTTAAAGGAAATGTCAAAAATAAACAATGTCGGCTATAAAAAAAAATCGAGAAAAAAACAGTGTGGTGCCCCCCCCCCCCCCCCCAGGTCCATACCAGGCCCTTGGGTCTAGTATGGATTCAGAGGGGACCCCCCACACCAAAATTAAAAAGAAAATTGGCGTGGGGGTCCCCCCAAAATCCATACCAGACCCTTATCCAAGCACGCAGCCCGGCAGGTCAGGAAAGGGGGGCGAGCAAGCGCCCCCCCCCTCCTGAACCATACCAGGCCGCATGCCCTCAACATGGGGGGGTGGGTGCTTTGGGGCAGGGGACGCATTGCGCCCCCCCACCCCAAAGCACCCTGCCCCCATGTTGATGGGGACAAGGGCCTCTTCCCGACAACCCTGGCCGTTGGCTGGCGGGGTCTTATCGGAATCCAGGAGCCCCCTTTAATAAGGGGGCCCCCAGATCCCAGCCCCCCACCCTATGTGAATGAGTATGGGGTACCCCTACCCATTCACCTAGTGGGAAAAAAAATGTCAATAAAAAAACACAACACAGGTTTTTAAAGTAATTTATTAGGCAGCTTCGGGGGTCTTCTTCCGACTTCGGGGGTCTCTTCTTCTGCTCTCCAGTGTCGTCTCCGCGCTCTCTGGTTCTTCTCCCGCTCACCGGTGTCTTCTCCACGTTCCCCGGTTCTTTCTGCCGGGCGCCCCGCTATCTTCTTCCAGCTCTTTTGCTAGCGGGGTCCCGGTCTTCATCGTCGTCTTCTTCCCTCTTCTCTCCGCCCGATTTTGCCTCATCGCTGTCTGCCGCTACAATGCAGTGTGCGCGGAGCGCAACGACTTATATTGGCATGGGGTGTGGTCACCGGGTGACCCCGTCCCCGTATGACGTCACATTCCCCGGGACTGTGACGTCATATGGGGCGGGGTCACCGGGTGGCATCCGTAAATCCCCCACATTGTTTCAAGGGCACACGGACATTGCTTTCTCAATTTTTGATCGAGTAAAAGCGCTTGATCACACATTTGGACACTTGGTCTTTTTCTACTTTGATGTCTATGGTTGTGTCACCATTGACCTGACACCCACAGATATCACAGTGAAAGTTTCTGTATATAACTAACCTAGAACACTGTCTTCCCATTAAAGACACTAGGAAAACCCTATATTCTAACTCTTTCCTGTACTATATAAAGCTAAAATAAAACCTTTATCCTGACTGTAGATTATTGGCTTGCTGCATCTCAGGATTTGGTAATTTGTGTTATCTTGAGGGAAGTCTTCCTAATGAACATCAGTGTAGGAAAAGGCCAGCACTCCAAAATGTGTAGTCAAACTCATTTAATCCATCAAACAGAAGAAATCGGCATGACTTTTCAAAGGCACACGGAACCTTTTTCTCTCAAGCGTCTTCCAGGACAGCCCATGTGTCACGTACCTGACGGTGACGAGCCCGGTTTAGCAGAGGGAGGCCTCCCTTACGGCTCCCACCAGTGGCCCCTGGTAGTGTTAACAGGAGACACGGAGGCAGAAGGGGTACGAGTGCCTGGCAGGATCAACACAGAGCAAGTAGACAGGGCCCAGGACTCTGGAAGCACAGCAGGTTAGCTGGGATCAGGAAGCCAGGAAACACAGCAGGTTAACTGGAATCAGGAAGCCAGGAAGCACAGCAGGATTACAGGAACCAGGAAGCACAGCAGGTTAACTGGAACCAGGAAGCCAGGAAGCACAGCAGGTTAACTGGAACCAGGAAGCAAGGAAGCACAGCAGGAACCAGGAAGCCAGGAAGCACAGCAGGTTAACTGGAACAGCTGAATGGACCGGGGCCTGGGTCAGGCAGGATAGTCGGACAAGCCGGGTCGGGAACACTGGTAGACAGCAAGGTACCAAAGGACAAAGCAGAGCGGAGGTCAGAAACAGGCCGGAGGTCAGATGCAGGCGGATAGCAGACAGGTCACAGGGAAGCCGGGTCAGATGCAGATGGGTATCTCAGGTCGGGTTACACAGGTACTACGCTGTAGAGCAGACAGCAGGGACTGTCTGCAAGTGAGGGGTTTAAGTAGTCCTTCTGACGCCGACCGCGGGGAGCGCACGCGGACGGGACCCAGGAAGTCCAGGGAGCCTGTTTCTGGCAGGATCTCCATGACATTGCCCCCCCCCCAGGGGGCAGCCTCCGGATGCCCATACGGGTAAACCTTTCGGGGTGAGATCTCCTGAAGGCCTGTATCAGATTCCTGGCATGGATGTTCTCCTCCGGTTCCCAAGAGTTCTCTTTGGGTCCGTAACCCTTCCATTTAATTAAGAATTGGTTCCGGTTACCTCTTCTCCTCACGTCCATAATAGCCTCTACTTCGAATTCCTGCTCCCCGTCTATGGTGACGGGGTCAGGGCGAGCCGGAGTTCGGCCTGGGAAAGGGTTGGAGAACGATGGTTTCAACAGGGAAACATGAAAGACAGGGTGGACTCTAAGGGAGTCGGGGAGCTCCAGCTCGTAGGCCACTTCGTTAATTTTCCTTTTGACAGGAAATGGCCCTAGGAACTTGGGACCCAACTTCCTGGAAGGGCATGCCAACTTTAGGTTAATGGTAGAGAGCCATACTTGGTCGCCGGGTACCAGCACTAGTTCACCCCACCTTCTCTTGTCGTAGACCATCTTGTTATACTCCTGAGTCTTCGCCATGGTCTCGCGTAAAAGCTGATTGTTAGATGAGAAGAAGTTCACCCTTTCCTGGACTGCAGGCACCGAGCACTCCGGGAGGGAGTTGGGCAGAAATGCAGGGTGAAAACCATAGTTCGCGAAGAATGGGGTCTGGTTAGTTGCGGAGTGGATGGAGTTATTATAGGCAAATTCGGCTAGTGGAAGCAGGGAGAGCCAGTCGTTCTGAGCAAAAGAGGAGAAACAACGCAGGTATTGCTCGAGGGTTTGGTTAGTCCTCTCCATCTGTCCGTTGGTCTGAGGGTGGTAAGCCGAAGAAAACGATAGTTCTATCCCCAGGGTCTTGCAGAGGGATCTCCAGAACCGAGAGTTAAATTGTACCCCCCGATCAGAGACAATATTGGCAGGCACCCCGTGGAGCCTGACGACCTCTTTGATGAACATTTGTGCAGTTTCCGGGGCAGAGGGGGTCCCCCTCATAGGGACGAAATGTGCTATCTGGGACAGACGGTCCACTATCACAAAGATAGTGGTATGGTTTTCCGCTGGAGGCAGTTCAACTATAAAGTCAATGGAAAGCATCTTCCAAGGCCTGTCTGGGACAGGTAAAGGCCTCAGTAGTCCCCAGGCCTTGGATCTGGAACCCTTGTTTCGGGTACAAGTAATACAGGACTCCACGAACTTCCTGCAATCATCGCGTAATCTGGGCCACCAGAAGGTACGTTGTACCAAATCAGTGGTCTTGGCAACACCAAAGTGCCTGGCAAGGGCATGATCGTGGCAGAGTTCCAACACGGTTATTTTTAGTTCTTCTGGTACGAATATCCTGTTCTGGTGCCATAGTAATCCATCCTTAGTCTGCAAGTCCAGCTCAGAGGAGGGTTCCTGTCCAGAGGTGGCTTGTCTGATCCGAGTGAGTAAGTCTTCCTGAAGAAGAAGAAAATTCCCAGGGGCGAGGATGGTATCGGGCGGGGAGGTTTCCTTTGATCCATGAAACATTCGGGACAAGGCGTCGGGTTTAGTGTTCTTGGCACCAGGGCGATAAGTGACATGAAAGGAAAACCGGGAAAAGAACAGTGCCCATCTGGCTTGTCGTGGTTATAATCTTTTTGCAGCTTTCAGGTACTCCAGATTCTTATGGTCGGTGAATGTTAGAATCGGGTGAGCAGCTTCTTCAAGTAAGTATCGCCATTCTTCCAAGGCAGACTTGATCGCCAGTAGTTCCCGGTCCCCTACATCGTAGTTTCTCTCTGCTGCAGATAGTTTGCGAGAAAAGAAGGCTACTGGGTGAAGCAAGGCCCAAGTTCCTTGTCTCTGTGACAGTATTGCTCCTACCGCGACCTCAGAGGCATCTACCTCAAGTACAAATGGCAGTGAGGAATCTGGGTGTTTCAAAATAGAAGCGGAGGTGAAGAGGCCCTTCAGGACCTCAAAGGCCTTTTGAGCCGCTGGGGACCAGTGGAAGTGGGTTCCTTGCTTGGTTAACTGGGTGATGGGCGCAATGATTGCGGAGAACCCCCGGATAAATTTACGGTAAAAGTTAGCGAATCCAACGAACCGTTGGATCCCTTTCTTATCCATTGGCACTGGCCACTCCAGGATTGCGGCAATCTTCTGTGGGTCCATCCTGATGCCTTTGCCGGAGATGATTAACCCCAGGAATGCTATGCTCTCCCGCTCGAACTCGCATTTCTCGGCCTTCGCATATAGGCTATGCTGACGAAGCCGATCCAACACACTTCTGACGTGCCTGCGATGAGAGTCAAGGGAGGAAAAAAAGATTAGTATGTCATCCAAGTAGACAATAACAAAAAGATCCAAAAAGTCTCGAAGTACATCATTAATAAAGTACTGGAAGGTGGCAGGTGCATTGCACAACCCGAAGGGCATCACTAAGTACTCAAAATGTCCAAACCGGGAGCGGAAGGCAGTCTTCCACTCATCACCCTCCTTGATTCGGACCAGATTGTAAGCTCCACGGAGGTCAAGTTTAGTAAAAATGGTGGCAGCTCCCAATCTTTGGAATAACTCTGGTACCAGGGGGAGCGGGTAGCGATTCTTAATGGTGATCTTATTCAGTTCACGGTAATCCACACAGGGTCGGAGGGTATGGTCCTTCTTCTCCACGAAGAAGATGCCTGCGCCTGCTGGCGACGTAGAGGGGCAAATGAACCCCTTTAGTAGGTTCTCATCGATGTAGTTCTTTAGTGCCCCCTGTTCTACCTCTGTTAACGGGAAGATCCTGCCAAATAGAATAGCTGCTCCGGGAAGCAGATCGATGGGGCAATCGTAGGCCCGATGGGGTGGTAGTGTCTCTGTTTGCTGAATACATCAAGGAAGTCCAGGTAGGCGTCAGGGATGACCTGACGTGTACCAGTCTCAGTGTCGGTACACATTAAAGTGGCCGGCCCAGGGAGCTTGTGTGAGCCGCAGGATTGTTGGCAATAGGAGGAAGGAAAGGTAACTACCCCCGTGGCCCAGTTGATGGTGGGGTTGTGGGCTTGCAACCAAGGCATACCGAGAATCATAGGGAACAGTGGAGACGAAATAATGTCCAGACAGAGGTACTCTCGGTGAACCCCGGTAGTGGTGTGGATGGTGACAGGTAAGGGAGCCGTCTCCTGGACCACAGGTCCCGACTTGATAACGGACCCGTTAGCCAGGTGAACACATAGTCCATGAGTCTTGGTAAGAAGGGGAATCCCCTGTGTGCGGGCAAAAGTTGAGTCCATGAAGCAACTACAAGCCCCAGAGTCAATGATAGCGGACACTTGCAGAGTCCTTCTTGGGAGCTGTAAGGAGACAGAAAGGGCAAGGTGAGATGAAGGCTTGGCCCGAGGGTTGGTTAAACCAGAAGATACTGAGAGGCACTTACGGGCTTTCAGGGGACAGTTCCTAACGAAGTGCCCGGGTTCCCCACAATACAGGCACAGGTTATGCGCTCGCCGGCGCTGGCGTTCCTCCGGAGAGAGGGAGGGACGAAGGACTCCAAGCTGCATGGGTTCGGGTGCATCATGTGAGGGGGTCAGAGGTACGACAGGAGCTGGTTGCAGGTGGCTGGGGACCCGGGGAAGCATCCAGGTCGGACGGGAGAAGCCCGTGGCCCTCTCAGCCCTCCGTTCCCTCAGGCGTCGGTCAATCTGAATAGTCAACTCGATCAACAGATTCAGAGTCTCTGGTATTCCGACCCTAGCCAGTTCGTCTTTCAGGGGGTCCGAAAGACCTATGCGGAATTGGTGACGGAGGGCGGCGTCATTCCAACTGGTATCCGCGCTCCAGCGCCTAAATTCAGCTACATAGTCCTCAGCCGCTCTGCGTCCCTGCTGAAGGGTCCGCAAGACGTTTTCTGCGGTCACTGAAAGCTGAGGGTCCTCATACAGTTGGGCCATGGCATCAAAGAAAACTATAAGATTGTCCAAAGCCACATCCTTCCGTTCCAGCAGGTGGGGTGGGCCCAGTTCTGTGGGTCTCCAGAGAGCAAGGAGATCACAAAGCCCACCTTGGTGGCTTCCAAGGAGAAGGTGCGGGGCTGTAAGGCAAAGTACAACTCGCAGGAGTTACGGAAAGCTCTGAACTTGCTCCGATCCGCCGAGAACCTTTTCAGGTGTAGGAACCCTGGGTTCAGGAGGAAGCATGACCACCGTGGGCGTGGACCCTGTACCGGCAGAGGAAGTAGAGGCAAGTGGACGTTCTTGGGTTCCAGAAGGGTTGGTGAGGGCCCGCACTTGTCCTTCCGGATGGGTGTAGCCTTGCTGGAGACTTTTGACCGCTTCAGTCAATTCTGCCAGGTGCCGGCATAGTTTCTCCATAGGTGAGGCTCCCTGCTCGGGCTCGGACATGGCTGTCTGCTGCTGTCATGTACCTGACGGTGACGAGCACGGTTTAGCAGAGGGAGGCCTCCCTTACGGCTCCCACCAGCGGCCCCTGGTAGTGTTAACAAGAGGCACGGAGGTAGAAGGGGTACGAGTGCCTGGCAGGATCAACACAGAGCAAGTAGACAGGGCCCAGGACTCTGGAAGCACAGCAGGTTAGCTGGGATCAGAAAGCCAGGAAGCACAGCAGGTTAGCTGGGATCAGGAAGCCAGGAAGCACAGCAGGTTAACTGGAATCAGGAAGCCAGGAAGCACAGCAGGATTACAGGAAGCCAGGAAGCACAGCAGGTTAACTGGAACCAGGAAGCCAGGAAGCACAGCAGGTTAACTGGAACCAGGAAGCAAGGAAGCACAGCAGGATCGCAGGAAGCCAGGAAGCACAGCAGGTTAACTGGAACAGCTGAATGGACCGGACCGGGGCCTGGGTCAGGCAGGATAGTCGGACAAGCCGGGTCGGGAACACTGGCAGGCAGCAAGGTACCAAAGGACAAAGCAGAGCGGAGGTCAGAAACAGGCCGGAGGTCAGATGCAGGCGGATAGCAGACAGGTCACAGGGAAGCCGGGTCAGATGCAGATGGGTATCTCAGGTCGGGTTACACAGGTACTACGCTGTAGAGCAGACAACAGGGACTGTCTGCAAGTGAGGGGTTTAAGTAGTCCTTCTGACGCCGACCGCGGGGTGCGCACATGCATGCGCGTTCGCGGACGGGACCCAGGAAGTCCAGGGAGCCTGTTTCTGGCAGGATCTCCATGACACTATGAGACCTAGGGCTCCTCCTACCAGGACAGGAAACACGTTACCCCCACCAGATAAAAGGGCGGTCCTCCAGGCCCCACATCAGTATTAGTGTTTCCTCCGGACGGGGGTTAACATGTTTCCTGGAACCTGGTACCCCAGGTCTCATGAGCAGGGGCTCTAAATGGCGGTGGGGTATTTTTTGTACTGACCTCTCTCCTCGCCAGAAGCAGTATCTCCGCTGGGGAAGATGGTAGTATCTGCTGTCCCCTGTCCTTTGTGCCTGGGGAGGGCCAAGACGGCTGTGATGTCGGGCCCCAGAGCGCACGCTGCATAAGCAGCATGGTGGCATATTTTCCCCTCCGACAAAGTGGCTGATCTGTGCAGGGGAAAGAGGAAGCCGCGGTGCTCGAGGGGGCGGAGCTTCTGCGCTCCAAGCTGGCCCACAGGAAGAATCCGGCGAGGGTCACTTCCGTGTCATACGACGTCATCATCGGGCGCCGGAGACGCTGGTTCCTGTCTCCATAAATGGCGCAAACAGGCGACGCTGGCTTGCTGGTGTTTATGGTAGGCAGCGCAGGCTGTGGACGACCAGTGGACAGATGGACTCTTCTGCGGTACCTGCCCAGGGAGCGGATGCAGTCTCCGACACCAGCACCTCTCAGGTAAGCCTGGAGTGTTTGTCTTGTCACTCTCTTGCTATTGTGGTGAGTGTTTTTACCCCCCCTCCTCCCAATCATAGGATTTGGTGTTAGGGGACACATTTTTCTCCCTCCTGTACTTGGTGTTACGGAGTGTGTGGTGGTTTAGATGTTTATCTTGGGTCATTTGTTTTGTCTTGCAGACCAAGACCCAGGACAAGGCCCAAGCGCAGCCACCTAAAAGAAAATGTGCGGTTTGCGGAAACAAACTGAGCTCCTCATGGAGTAAAGCAGTTTGCCACACCTGTATAGAAAGCCTAGTAAAGGATGACCCAGTAGCCTCCTGTCAGAAGATGCTGACGTCTGTTAGCGATGAGCTTACGTCTACCTTTTAGCTCTTATAAAAATCTAATTGACAGATTTCAGGCTCCCGCAGAGGGTCCATCCTCTAGTAGAAAGGCTTCAGTCGGTAGCGCCCCTCAGCAGAATGCGGAGAGTGAGGCCTCTGAGACTGAAGCCAGATCTACCCGTTCTCCAGAAGAATCAGGGTCAGACACAGGGCCCAGGGATAAAGAATCCTCTAGGGGCTCGAGGTTTAAATTATCTTTGGAAGATGTAGATGACTTATTAAAGGCTATCTATACAACTCTTGAAATGGAAGAGGAGGAGGTACAATTGTCCAAACATGACCTTATGTACAAAGGTTTGCACAGAAAGAAATCTAAAGTCTTTCCAGTGCATAGTTCCCTCCTTGATACTATCAAGCTGGAGTGGGAAAATCCAGAGAGAAAATCTTTCTTTTCTGGTAACCTTAAAAGAAGGTTTCCATTTGATGAGGATGCAGCGCAGCCGTGGAATAAAAATCCGAAGTTGGACGCACCTCTTTCAAAAGTTTCAAAGAACTCGGACCTGTCGTTTGACGATATGGGCACGCTTAAGGACCCGATGGACAAAAAAGGAGATATCCTCCTTCACAGAGCATGGGATTCAGCTGTGGGGAATCTTAAACCAGCTCTGGCCTCCACTTGTGTAGCCAGGAATTTGGAAGTATGGCTGACACAAATACAATCCCATTTGTTGGCAGTTACCTCTAGAGAGCAGATTCTAAAATCTTTCCCTCTCCTTTTTCGGGCCGTAGGGTATCTAGCTGATTCTTCCGCAGAGTCGGTAAGAATGTCAGCCAGGACTTCGGCCTTAGTGAATTTGGCCAGAAGAAGCCTGTGGCTTAAAACCTGGTCAGGTGATGCGGCCTCTAAGTTGCATCTATGTGGGCTTCCCTTAACAGGGGATCATCTTTTTTGGCCCAAGTCTGCAGAAGGCACTGAAACGTACGGCCCATAAAAAAAGGCCTTTCCAGAAAACAAGAAAAAGCTGACAGCCAGAAAAAAAAATTGTGGCCAAAGTAGGCAGCAAGGTCCTAGAGAAAAGGACAATGTGCCCAAGAAACATTGGACTGGACGCAGAGGTAGAGGGGGCGTCTTGTTTAAACCTCCAACAACCTGCCAAGCCACAGTGATGTTTGTCTCCCAGTGGGAGGAAGATTGAGGGCCTTTCTCCCACAATGGGCAGCAGCCACCAAGTCCATTTATTCTGGACCTAGTGGCCAATGGGTACAGGCTGGAATTTTCTTGCCAACCACCAGAGCAACTATTGGTCACCTCCCTTCCCCGAGATCGGGAAAAAGCGAGGGCTCTGGGTCTCCAAATTGGAGACTTGCTAGATCAGAAAGTCCTGATCCCTGTTCCCCGCTCAGATCAGAGCAAGGCGTTTTATTCCCATATTTTTGTTATCAGAAAGCCATCAGGAAAGTATCGGCTTATTCTGAACCTTCGGTCTCTAAACCGATCGATCAGGTACAAGCACTTCCGTATGGAGACAGTGTTCACAATCAAAAACCTGCATTACCCAAACTGCTTCATGGCCACTTTGGATTTAGGGGATACTTATCTTCACATCCCTATCCATCTAGCATTCCAAACATTCTTGAGAGTAGCAGTCAAAATGGGAACAGAGTTTCGGCACTTCCAATTTCAAGCCCTCCCCTTCGGTCTGTCCTCATCCCCACGCATTTTCACAAGTGTTGGGGGAGGCGCTGGCTCCGCTAAGGTTAAAGTTGATAACTATTATCCCTTACATGGACGACCTCCTAGTGGTGGCAGAGTCCTACCAAAAGTTATCAGCGGATCTCCAGACTGTACAAGACTTACTTCCTTCAATCCCTAGGTTGGTTGATAAACAGAGAGAAGTCTTCCTTGATTCCGGCCCAGAAGGTGACATCTGGGATACGACTTTTGCTCAGTAGACCAAAAAGTTTTTCTCCCACAGGAGAAGGTCTCAAAGATGGTGCAAACAGTCTCAGCTTTACAGACCAATCAATCGGTCTCGCTGAGAGAGGTTGCAAGAGCAGTAGGTCTGATGACCCCATGCTTTCCTGCAGTACCATGGGCAAGATTCCATCAAAGACCATTACAGAGGTTTCTTTTGGGGAATTGGGACGGAGACGCAAGGTCTCTGGAGTCAAGGGTTTTGTTACCTGCCAGAGTAAAAAGAAGCTTGTGGTGGTGGAGGACAAACCTTCACCTAACAAGAGGTCTACCTTGGTCCATTCCTATATCCCAGAGGATCACTACGGATGTGAGTTCCTGGGCATGGGGAGCCCACCTCGGCAACAAAGTCGCACAAGGAGAATGGTCCTTGAGGGAAGCAAGAGCTTTATCGAACCAGAGAGAGCTTCTAGCAGTTCAGAGAGCCTTGTTAGTTTTTCAGATGGAGATCAGGGGGTCACAATCTCCAGATTCTATCCAACAACATTGCAACAGTTGCGTACCTCAACAAGCGGGGAGGTACGAGGAGTCGGATTCTTCAATCGATTGCCCAGGAGATTTTATTATGGGCAGAAGGGAATCTAGCAGTGCACCTGAAGGGGACGCAAAACTGCTTGGCAGACTATCTCAGTCGCTACAGGGTGGATCGAGACAATTTGTCTCTTCATCCCGAGGTGTTTGCGGAGCTCACCGACAAATGGGGTTGTCCCGAAGCGGATCTGTTCGCAAACCAGGACAAACGCAAGACAGAGGAGTTCTTTTCTCTGAGCCCAGCAGATCAATCATTGGGGATCGATGCTCTGGCGAATCCATGGACATTTGGCCTCTGTTACGCCTTCCCGCCGATCAGACTTATTCCGGAAGTTCTCCGGAGGTTTCTCCTAGAAGAAACAGACCTTATTCTGATCGCCCCTCTCTGGCCCAAGAGGCCTTGGTTTTCCCTGCTACAGACTCTGGTCTCGAAACCTCCACTGAGGCTTCCGAAGAGAGAGGACTTGCTATCGCAGGGTCCAGTGTCACACCCACAGGTGGTTTCCTTAAACTTGACGGCTTGGTATCTGAAGAAAAGATACTAAGTGCCCAGGGTTCTCTGACAAAGTAGTCAAGACCCTGGTCAGTTGTAGAAAACCAATCACTAGAGCCATATATTCCAAGGTTTGGAAAAAGTTTAATTCATGGTTATCTGAAAATCAAAGATTAACTCATGATGTTCCTTCTATTTTTGAATTTTTTCAAGAGGGTGTCGACAAAGGTCTTTCAGTTTGTACCTTAAAGGTACAAGCGGCAGCTATCCGTGTTTTCCTCCAGTTTTCTCTCCTGGAAAATCCCACTATAGCTAGATTTTTCAAATCCATTTCTAGGGCCAGGCCAGTAGTGGTGAGAAGTTATCCAACTTGGGACCTGTCCCATGTGCTTCAAACTCTGGTAGAATTTCTTTTTGAGCCCCTATAGTATATTTCTGTTAAGTTACTTACTTCAAAAACAATTTTTTTGGTAGCAATTACCTCAGCTTGTAGAGTAAGCGAGTTACAGGCCTTATCAGTGAGAGAGCTGTTCCTCATGATTTTTGAGGATCGGGTTGTGTTGAAAACTGATCCCGGTTTTTTGCCTAAAGTGGCCAGTACATTCCACAGATCTCAGGACATTGTACTGCCAACCTTTTTGTAGTTCGCCTCAGGGCGACCAAGAAAGAATGTTTAGTTTTTTAGACGCGAGAATGATTCTCCTCGTCTATCTTGAGGTCACCAAGACCTTTAGGAAAACAGACGCTTTGTTTGTCCTTTTTTCAGGTACGCACAGAGGAAAGAGTGCATCTAAAGCCACATTGGCTAGATGGATAAAGCAAGCCATCTCTGAAGCTTACAAAATTAGAGAAGTTCCTCCACTTTTTGTCACTGCGCATTCAACAAGAGCCTTGTCTGCGTCTTGGGCTGAGAGGGCTGGTGCCTCACCGGTACAAATTTGCAAGGCTGCCACGTGGTCCAGTTTTTTGACCTTCATGAAACATTATCGCCTGGATCTTCTATCTGCGTTTGGTCGAATGGTCTTTCAGGCAGTTGTCCCACTCTAGACTGGTAAGTTCTGGCTCATCGTCTCATGGGCTGTCCTGGAAGTCGCTTGAGAGAAAAGCTGAGTTAGACTTACCGGTAACTCCTTTTCTGTGAGTCTTCCAGGACAGCCAGATTCCCACCCGGTTTTGTCTGGAAGTTATGTATATTATGCATGTGTTTTTCAGGGTTATCCTACGGTTCTCGAGAAGACTGATGTGGGGCCTGGAGGACCACCCTTTTATCTGGTGGGGGTAACGTGTTTCCTGTCCTGGTAGAAGGAGCCCTAGGTCTCATGGGCTGTCCTGGAAGACTCTCAGAAAAGGAGTTACCGGTAAGTCTAACTCAGCTTTTCTAAACATGAAGGAAAGCCTTGAGAAAGATGTCCTTGAAACGTCACATCGGTTTCTCACTTTTTGATGGAATAAAAGAGATTGACCACACATTTTGGATCAGTGGACATTTTCTACTGTGATGTCAGTGGTGATGCCACCACTGGCTGGGCACTCGCGAATATCAAGGTGAAGGGTTATGTGCAGGATGGACTTGGAGCCCTATCTTCCCAATGTAGACACCGTAAGAAAAACCTATAGACTTGCCATTTCCTGTGCTTTATTAAACTAAAATAAAGTCTTTATCCTGACTGCACATCATTGGCTTGAAGTATCTCAGGACTTGGTAGTTCTCATTGTAATTCTGAATGTTTATCTTGAAGGAAGTCTTCCCAATGGACATTCGTGTAGAAAAGGGTTAGCACTGCAAAATGTAAAGTCAAACTCTTTTAATCCAACAAACAGAAGAAACTGCCATGACAGGACCTCTTATGCCGCGTACACACGGTCGGAATTTCCGATGAAAAGTCAGATGGAATTTTTTCATCGGATATTCTGTGTGTATGCCCCATCAGACTTTTTCCGTCGGAAATTCAGACGGAGTTAGAAAGAGAACATGTTCTCTTTTTTTTCCAACGGAAAAAATTTCCATCGGAAATTCCGTTCGTCTGTATGGAACTCAGACGGAGAAAAAAACCACGCATGCTCAGAATCAAGTCGACACATGCTCGGAAGCATTGAACTTAATTTTTCTCGGCTCGTCGTAGTGTTGTACGTCACCGCGTTCTTGACGGTCGGAATTTGGTGTGAGTGTGTATGCAAGACAGCTCGAACGTAATTCCGTTGGAAAATCCGACCGTCTGTACGAGGCATTAGAGAGAGAGAGAAAGAGAGCATTGAGAAAGATATCCTTGAAATGTCACATTGTTGTCTTACTTTCTGATGGAATGAAAGAGCTTGACCACATATTTTGGAGTGCTGACCTTTTTCTACTTTGACATCTAATGTGGTGCCACCACTGACCAGGCACCCACAAATAACAAGGTAAAGTTTTTTTTGCAGGATAAACCTAGAACACTATCCTCACAATAAAGACATTCTTGACCACATATTTAGGATGGCTGGCCATTGTCTAGATTGGGGGACGGCAAGCCATTGATTGTGATCTACTCCAATGCAGAGTGGAGAGGGGGACATATCGCAGTACTGGATAGAGGGCGGGAGCTGCCTGAGTTAACTGTTCACAATAACCAGCAGGTGTTTGGTTGCTAGGAAGCTGGCCAGTCTTGGCAACCAATTACTAGCTTTTTGATGTAAAAAGTTAACTCTGACAGCTCCCGTTCCCGTCATCAATCCAATACAGTGACACATTTTGCTCTCAGTTCTGCTGCCCAGTGTAAGGAGACTGCTACCTACACTGTGTGTGTGGCCAGAGGACACTACAGGGGAGGGTAATATGAAGAGGGCAGAGGGCATTGCTTTTGGGAGGGCACAGGACACTGCTATGGTGGGGAGACAGTACTGTGGAAGGGGTGGGGTATGTGATGTGAAGCGGACACAGCAGACTGCTATGGGGGGCAGAGGACACTACATGGGAGGGTTGTAAAGGGGGCAGAGGACACTACGGGGGGTGGGAAGGGGAGCACAGGACACTACAGTGGGGGTTATGTAAAGGGGGGGGGGAAGGACACTCCAGTGGTGGGGGTGATGTGAAGGGGGCAGATGACACTGCTAAGAGGGTAGGGGAGCAGAGAATACTACAATGGGGGGGTTATGTGAAGTGGGGCAAGACGCTGGTTTGCAGTAGAAGAAGACACTACTGTATGGGGTCTGATGTGAAGGGGAGCAGATACACTACTGTGGATTGCACAGAACAATATGCTGTGTTTTTATTGGGGGCTTAATAGTTATTTATATTTTTTAAAGGGCATTCCAACCCTCCCAACTGCTGGGAATCTTTGATTTCCTCCATGTTGTTCAGGTAGATCTCAACCTTTGAAAGGTTTCCTACCCCTGGTCTACTAGATTGATATGGATGACATTGCCAGCACTGGCTATGCACCAAGAAAATACCAAAGACCTTGAACAATATCTTCCCAGTGGAGACATGGTAATAAAAAACCTGTGCCTAACCTTTCCTTATACTATATAAAAATAAATTAAAACCTCCTGACTGCCTCCTTGACTAGCTTAGGATTTTATGTTCTCAGAACAATCGTTTTTTAAGCACTCAGAGTCTGTAGACCTAAGTAGCTTGGACTGCTCAAGCAATGCAAGTATGAAATTAAAGACGATGTACCATTCTGCATTTTTATTCAAAATTTTCAAGTTTAATCTGTTTCTTACAGAATTATCGGATTTCAGATACTCCTGATGGTGCTAACATCGCTCAAAGTGGTGATTCAGGTAAGTGAGTGTGGATGAATCGTTGTCTGTCCAAATCCAAACAGTCTGAGTCTTACTAGCAGTAATAAATTTTTTGGGGAAATTAAGAGTGCCATACACTAAGAAAGGTGCCGTTCTAGCCCTGAATTGTTAGAAGGTAAGTTGGAGCTAGAGCTCCAATCAGCAGGGAACATGAGCCTTGCTGAGTAGATATATCTACTTGTCTCTTAGCTTGTTGGACCTCTGCAGAGAGACTACTGGTTCCCCACAGACACATCCTCTGTTGTTGTGGCTGCTTTCTAAAGAAAACAAACTGTAAAGCCCCGTACACACGATCGGTTTGACTGATGAAAACCGTCCGATGGATGGTTTTCATCAGACCAACCGATCGTGTATGGGACCCATCAGTCTTTTTTCCATCGGTTTTAAAAAATAGAACATGTTTTAAATTTTTCCGATGGATAAAAAACCGATCGAAAACTCTGATCGTCTATGGGCAAGTCCATCGGATCAAAAACCCACGCATGCTCAGAATCAAGTCGACGCATGCTCAGAAGCATTAAACTTAATTTTTCTCGGCTCATCGGAGTGTTTTACGTCACCGCGTTTGGAACGGTCGGTTTTTTGACTGATGGTGTGTGGGCAAGACTGATGAAAAACAGTTTCATCGGATTTCCGATGGACAAATCCATCGGACGAAAATCCATAGGTTATCCGATCGTGTGTACGGGGCTGAAGACTTTGCACACAATTTTGTTTTGATGCACTTGGGATTATTTTAGTGACTTTAAATAAAAATTCACTTGGGCTTTTATGGTTGTATCTGGTCAATAAGTCTAGCTAGCTGTCCATTGTTGTAAAGCCTGATATATTTCCCTTTTTTATTTTTTATGGCCTTCTATATTGTTTATACCTTTTTTCTGGTACATCAGTTTTGTAATGTGTATAGTTAAATTTCTTATATGTCTTTTGTTATATTGTTTCCACGTGGGTAACTCAGTGTAACCTCTGTTTTATTTATAGAACTTGATTCTTCCAAGATAAATAATTTCATAAGGCAGCTCAATCATGAAAGTTCTGGCAAAGTAAGTGGAGCATTGCTAAGGTCTAGCAGCACGTAGAAACTTTTATTAACTTTGATTAAGTGGCCATAGATTTTACTGAGCTTTATTTTTTATATTGGCATTAGTTTTTCTCTGTTGTGCTCTGAACCCGGTTGGGCGCTATTCTTCTGAATGGAGGACGAGAAAAAAAAAAAGAAGCCCAGTCATGTGACCTGTCAGTCATATGACTGGCTTCCCCTCCAATCATGGAGTTATTCCTGCTGCAATGGAGAACACTGTGAGATACCATAAGCTCCGCACCACTGCGTACATTTTATGAATGGAAAGAAAGCAGGCCAAGGTGTGGATTAACTTTGCTGTATTTAGCACTTATTCACGTAATAAATGTCCCCCATGACCTTACTTAATAAACAGTAACCTTAATTATTGATTTGTTTCCTCTGAAATTGAATATCTCTGCCAAACTTTGACAGTAGGAGTTGCTTACATTGACACTTTTCCTTATTGTGCAGTCCAACCACTATCTCTCCAAGGGTATGCCATCCTAATGCTCATGTGATCGTGTGCCTACAGCTCTTTCAAATTGTTGATCATCCATACTGTTATGGAGAGATATCAACTTGCCGGTCCTATACGCATATAAAGTTAATTACCGTATATACTCGAGTATAAGCCGACTCGAGTATAAGCCGAGGTACCTACTTTTACCACAAAAAACTGGGAAAATTTATTGACTCGAGTATAAGCCGAGGGGGGGGGATGTGCCCATTGCCCAACCTTACTGTGCCCATTGCCATCTCACTCTGCCACCTCACTGCCCATTGTCACCTCACTGTGCCCATTGTCATCTCACTGTGCCCCCTTACTGTGCCCATTGCCATCTCACTGCCCATTGTCACCTCACTGTGCCCCCTTACTGTGTCCATTGCAGCCTCCCTGTGCCCAAGTCAGTGTACCTCAAAATCTTGTAACTCCGCGGCCGGCGTCCATTGTTCAAATCTTGCGCCGTTCTCCCTGTCCCTTCCGTGATAGGCGTTTCCAGCAAACACTGTGTTGAGTGTTTGCGCCTATCACGGAGGTCCTCTCATTCGCCGACTCCGTTTCCCAGCAGGCACTGTGTTCAGTGCTCGGCCAATCACGGACGTCGGACAAGAGGACCTCCGTGATAGGCGCAAACACTCATCACAGTGTTTTCTGGAAACGCCTATCGTGGAAGGGACAGGGAGAACGGCGTGAGATTTGAACAATGGACGCCGGCCGCGGAATTTCACGATTTTGAGGTACTGACTCGAGTATAAGCCGAGGGGTATACTTTCAGCCCTAAAAAAAGGGCTGAAAAACTCGGCTTATACTCGAGTATATACGGTAAAAAAGATTAATGGTTTTCCTTTTTGAAAGAATATACCCACCCAAAACAAATACATAAGTCTTGGGTTAGAACAAATAGGCAGAATCACCTGCTGGCTTCTGCATTTTCCATCTGTTCTTCCCATTGTGATCTTTATGAAACCAAGTGAAGGTGACACGCTCCTGTAATGTAGAAACTATCTGCAAGAGTAAAATATCAATATAATGGCTTCAACTGATGGGAGGACCTGTGATTCAACATGCTATATCTATTTGGCATGGATTAACTTTCCCATGCTTAGCCTTATATTGGCAAGTCATGTGACACCAGTCTGAGCATTGCTTGTGTAGCCACCTGGTCCCGCTCTCTTGGTTTAAGGGGCCGGACTGTTTTTTTTTCTTTTTCTTGGGTCTGCAGCGAATTACCTCCCCCGAGTGGATCCTTTAGCTCCGTTGTCTAGGCAAACAATAATCTCCGGGAATAAGACCAATGTCCACACTTGAGTAAAACCTAATCAGCAAGGCTTTATTCTTTTTGAGTCAACTCGAACGGAGGAAGAGCAGAAGTTGAAAAAAGTAGGGGAAGGTTCAGGCACGCAACACTTAAGTTCAGTATCTACACTCGTCGCCACTCAAGCCTGAGTGGGTATTGCTCACCCGGATAGTCCCTATGAGAGCGGTCCTAGCAGCCGGGATGGAGCACGGATATCAGAGATGATAGATCCCCCTTTAGGCGAGCCTCCAGGCTTCTCCCTGAGACAGCAGTATCGTCGCTAATCTCCGCCGGGACTGATCCTCCCCTGGACTCCTTTCCTAAAGATGGGCCCCCTTCAAGCGGGCAGCCTGGGATCATTCTCTGAAGCGTAGGCCCTAGTCAGCAGAGCTGGGCCTACAATGCAGCAACAGGACCTTGGGCTGAAGGTGCCCGAGGCCTAAACACACTCGCGCACCTCGTGCCACGAGGCACACTCACTGGACCAGAGGTCCCCCCTGAATGCCTTGGGGTCCCCCTGGAGGCGCCTCACGCCAAATGGCATCTGCCCCTTTTGTACCCTCTCCCAGCATGCACAGCGTATAGACCACGCCCACTGCATGGCTGCCGAGAGAAGACACCCAAGGTGCTGTGATACCCCCCGTAGTTTAACCTATGCCGCCGGTGACAGTGCCACCTGCAGGCAACGGAGAACACTAATGCCGGGCAGTATCACACCCAGAGCCCAATTGAGCCCAATTATTGACTCAGACTACCCTTAAATTTCCACATAGCGCCCCCAAATATTGGGGGGGGGGCGCTGCACTTGCAATCAGGGATTAGCTCAGGGAAGCTATCAAAGCCAAGAGCCAATCATAAACATTCCTGCATAGGGAATTGTCTGGCCTTTCGGCTTTCACAACTTCCTGGCTGAATAGCTCAGGGGAGATTCCGACATGTGTCCGAATACGCCTGAGCTCACCCCTACTTTTGATAATCATGTATATAGCTGTTAATGACAAAGGAAAAATTGAAGAGCATTCCTATTGCTCATTGTCATTTACCATTGTTTTCCAATGTATTGCATATTCTTTCTCGATTATGAGATATTGGGTTTGTCTTTTGGCATATGAGTGTTTTTAATATTTTTTTTCTTTCAGTGCTGAATTCACCTCCAATGCTATGATCTGTGTTGGAGGAGTCTTCAGCACTGTGAGAAATGTCATTAAGTACCGTATTTATCGGCGTATAACACGCGCCGGCGTATAACACGCACCCCAAGTTTAGGAGGAAATATTAGGGAAAAAAACTTTTAGGAGGGAAGTTTAAGGAAAAATAACTTACATTTAAATGCAGCCTTGTCAGTGTCCATTGCAGCCTTGTCACAGTGCAGCCTTGTCAGTGTCCATTGCAGCCTTGTCACAGTGCAGCCTTGTCAGTGTCCATTGCAGCCTTGTCACAGTGCAGCCTTGTCAGTGTCCATTGCAGCCTTGTCACAGTGCAGCCTTGTCAGTGTCCATTGCAGCCTTGTCACAGTGCAGCCTTGTCAGTGTCCATTGCAGCCTTGTCACAGTGCAGCCTTGTCACAGTGCAGCCTTGTCACAGTGCAGCCTTGTCACAGTGCAGCCTTGTCAGTGTCCATTGCAGCCTTGTCACAGTGCAGCCTTGTCACAGTGCAGCCTTGTCAGTGTCCATTGCAGCCTTGCCCCAGAGTCCATTTCAGCCTTGCCCCGGTGTCGCCGTGCAGCCTTGCCCCGGTGTCGCCGTGCAGCCTTGCCCCGGTGTCGCCGTGCCGGATTTTAAAATTGGCGCCAAGACTGTGCGGAGCGGGGCGGACGCCGCCGAGGACGCAGGGACTGGGCGGAGCCGCCGCCGCCGAGATACACATAGCCGAGTGTACTCGGCTATACTCGGCTCCGCTCACAGTCACGCCGAGTCCCGCCCTATGATGGACATAACACAGGTCCAATGGGACTGGGCGTGACTGTGAGCAGAGCCGAGAAAAGCCGAGTATAGCCGAGTACATTCGGCTATGTGTATCTCGCTCCGTTCCGCTCACAGTCAGCGGAGACCGCCCGGGGATGTGGGTATCGGCGTATAACACGCACCCACGATTTTCCCCTGATTTTCAGGGGAAAAAAGTGCGTGTTATACGCCGATAAATACGGTACTTGTCTTGAATATTCCAGCAACCTATTCTCAACACAAAGGAACCCTGGAAATAACTTTCCGGTATCAGGGAATCCCTGCTAAAAATGACTATATTTACAACTACATTAGTGTGATGGTCAATGGGAAGCATGCTCCTTACACTTTTGGTCATTGGGAAGAATTAGTCATATAGCCAAAAAGATCAGTGATGTCAGTGGGAACTTATCTGAGAGGCAGAAATTGCTCAAAGAACCCCTAGCAACCTCAGGAGGAACTTTGGTTGAGAAACCCTGATATAGAGCATCCTTTCTCAACCAGTCTTCTGCGGAACCCTAAGAAGCTGCTATGGTTCCCTTGACAATTAGTGGACCGATCTGTCTACACCAGCCTTTTTCAAACTTTTTTTTAATACAGAGCGACCATTAAAATAATTGTCATGTCTCGATGAACCCTTGGTAAATCATTACATCTCTAGCTCATGACAAATTTGCCTGGTTGGTAAGTTGTAAATATAATAATACATATAATAATACATAAAATAATGTAGTGTATCTAGCACAGGGCTCGACAAACCACGGGCGCCAGGTCGCCATTGCGACTAGAATTAGCGACCTGGCGCCTGGGGCAGCACAGCTCGGGTATCCTGTGTCTCCGTGCCCCCCCCCCCCCCCCTCCACGCCGCGGGATCGCGTCGGGCCGCGCCGGCCGGTAATTGAGGCCACGGCTTTACGGCCTTCTGCAGACCTATGCTTCCTTTTGTGAACTAGCGCCATCTTGTGGTGGCATTTGGTATGACAACCAGCAATGCTAATGGAGCTTCCCCTGTCTGTTTTCCCTGCCATCTCCTTCCCCCTAATTAGAACCCCCAAACGTTATATATATTTTTTATTCTAACACCCTAGAGAATAAAATGGCGGTCGTTGCAATACTTTGTCACATTTGCGCAGCGGTCTTACAAGCGCACTTTTTAGGGAAAAAATACACTTTTTTTTTTAATAAAAAAATAAGACAACAGTAAAGTTAGCCCAATTTTTTTTATATTGTGAAAGATAATGTTATGCCGAGTAAATTGATACCCAACATGTCACGCTTCAAAAGTGCGTCCACTCTTGGAATGGCGACTAACTTTTACCCTTTAAAATCTCTATAGGCGACGTTTTAAAAATTCTACAGGTTGCATGTTTTGAGTTAGAGGAGGTCTAGGGCTAGGATTATTGCTCTCGCTCTACTGATCGCGGCGATACCTCACGTGTGGTTTGAACACCGCTTTCATATGCGGGCGCTACTCACGTATGCGTTCGCTTCTCGGCGGGACAGGGCGCGTTCCTGGCTCCTAACTTTTTTAGCTGGCTCCTAGATTCCAAGCAAATTTGTCAAGCCCTGATCTAGCATATTTGACACCCCAAGCTGTTTTTTTAACACTCCCCTGCTCTGTATAAAAAATTGCTTCAGTACCAAACATGAAATGGGGAAAAAAAATATATATTATTATGATTATTACCGGCCTTAAAAGAGACGCCAACAGTGAAAATTGTAGTGCCCCTTACATAGGTAGTCAATGGAAAAGTGCCTTCTTATATTGGAAGTTGGTGTATTGATCCCATAGATAGGTGGCCAGTGGGATAAGGTCCTCCTTATATTATTGTTCAGTGGGAGAAGGACACTCTCATGCCCCATACACACGATCGTTTTTCATGCCGTTAAAAATTCCATTTTTAAAAATGGCCATTAAAAATGATCGTGTGTATGCTCCAGAGCATTTTTAACGACGTGAAAAACGGCCATTAAAAATTTCGAACATGCTCTATTTTTTCACGTCGTTTTTTCATGTCGTTTTTTTTAACTACGTGAAAAACGATAGTGTGTAGGCTTTTAACGACGTGAAAAAAAACGCGCATGCTGAGAATCAAGTATGAGACAGGAGCGCTCGTTCTGGTAAAACTAGCGTTCGTAATGGAGATAGCACATTCGTCACGCTGTAACGGACTGAAAAGCACGAGGCTGAAAAGCGCGAATCGTCGCTCAACAAACTTTACTAACATGAAGGGTGGCGCCATCCGAACGGAACTTCCCCTTTATAGTGCCGTCGTACGTGGTGTACGTCACTGCGCTTTGCTTGATCGTTTTTTAAAATGATCGTGTGTACGCAAGACAGGCTTGAGAGGAAACATGAAAAAAAAACGACGTGAAAAACGGCAAGAAAAAAAATGGCAAGAAAAACGATCGTGTGTATGGGGCATTACATTGTGGGATAACTGCCCCCCTTACACATAGCTAAAAAAGATACGGTAATTGATATCAGTGAATACTGGGAAGTAGAAACTCTTCATTGCTCAAGGAAGCCCTAGCAACCTCTGGAGCAACCCTGGTCTACACAGACCACCAGCGTTTGACTATCAATTTAAGAGGAAATTTAATTCTACAACTTACCGATCACAATATTACACCATGAGCTTTAGATGGATATATAAAAAATTAAGCATGGGTTCCCTTAGACCTGAAAACAATTTCAAGGGTTACTTCTGGATAAAAAGGTTGAGAAAGACTGCTCCAAGGGGAGATCTTATGCGTCTTCAGAGGGTGCAGTAATGTCATGCTTCTTGATGATATGTGGCCATGGTCATGTAAAAGGCATAACCCATAAAAAGTATCTCTTCTCTTTGCAGGAAGATAATAACACTGCTGGCACTAAAACTTCCAGTGAACAAATTTTCATTGAGGACCCTAAAAGTAAGTTTCTTTTTTTTGCCATCTGTTTGGCTTTGTGTTTATGTAGAAAAAAAAAAATAGAAAAAGTGAATCTATGGATTTCACATATATAACTTCTCTTTGCTTTTCCAGCACTCTGTTTAGTGCCCAAAATATAGAAAATTATCCAGTACTTCAAAGTATGGTGGGGGGGGGTGGGGGACTTTTTTTTCCTTTTTCCGACTTTCCAATAGTAGAGCTGGGACTTTGAAATTGACCCAATGCTATCCTGTGTTGTAAGAGGGTCCTCCGCTCTGTGAAAGGTCCATGTTGTAATTAGGATTTTACATAGAGCTTCCTCTCTTCAATCCTGGTGGAAAAGTAGGGGAGCAAAAGGAAGATATACGCAGCTGGTGGGAGTGCTGTTAAAGTGGACCTTCACGTGTTTTTCGCTCATGTGGTGTGTTTTTTTTTTTTTTTAATTCTTGTCCGAGGTGGTGCAAAACCCTTAAGTGAACAAAAAGTATGCATGTGAACACACACTAAAAAGTGCACTTAAGGGTGTGCTTTTAGTCCACCCCCAAAGGAGTAGGACCTCTACCCTGACTCCAGGGGCGCAAGGCTCCTGATGGGGACATAGGTTTACATGGCCTGCCTAGCCAGAAGGCCTGGCAGACCCCGTTCTTCTAAGACAGCCAAAGCCATCCTCAAAATACTAAGTCAGGAGAGCTCTCCTGAAGAGAGACTCCCCAGAGGCAAGAAGGAAAGAACCTGAGGGCTATGTTGCCCTACTTCCTCCCCCAGCCCTCTCTCACATTTCGATATTTTTCCTTTTTGTACTTTTTGTACTGCAGCATTTGTGAATTTCTAACCTAGGGAGAGAATAATGCTTGTGTTGTCCCAACCCACCTTCCCAGATTCTGCACATGCACAGATGTGCCCTTCAGGTTCCCATGAGCCCTGCGGCACATCTGTGTACATGTGGGTTTACCCAGATTTTTTTCACACGCCTGGCATTCACAAAGACAGCTATTATGGAAGGCTCAAATTTTTGCCTTCTTTTTTGTTCAAATTTGTTTATTGAATTTTATCAAATTACAGAGAAATAATAATAAAAAAATAAATAAATAAATAAAGCAACAATCACAGTAATCACTACAATAGGTTCAAAATTAGCATATGAAATCATATATATATCATGGATCAAGAGACAATTGCTTCACTCAATAATCAGAGTGAGTTACTTCACTTAGTCTAAATAAAGTGTAGACTCAGAATGAGAAATACAATTGAAGCCTTAAAGGTAAACACCTAAGGAGGATAAAGAAATGTATTAAAGCCTCAAAAGGTATGAGACAGAATGATCGCTACTATATAACTCTTAAAAATCAAGAATCTGTGCCTAAAAAAATTGAGAGGAGCATATGTAGGTATACTTGTTGAACCTATATATACATGAAAAAATAAATAAATAATAAAAACACAAAAAAAAAAAACGACCATATAAACAAGTTGAGAAAAAAAGAAGGGGAAGAGCAGGAAGAAGAGAAGAAGAGAAGGAGAAGAGGAAGTGACAGGAAGAATCCCCGGGGATAAATGCATCAATAGCCATTTGCTTATAGATAGTTACTGCGAGAGAGTGTAAAACATCAAGGCATCAACAAGGTGTCATCAAAGTTTGGTGGCAAAAACTGAGTTATCCATGGTTGCCAAATATCTTTAAAGGAATTTATTTTATCTTGAATTATGGCTTCCATTTTGGCATGGACCATAGCTTGGTTAATTCTATGCTTAGTTTCATTTAATACCAAATTGTCAGTTCTCCAGGCTTTAGCTATGGTCTGTTTCGCGGCTGTTGTGATCTGCAATAAAAGTTTAAATTGTTTATAGGTGAGTGTTGCCGGTTTGAGATTTAAGAGTGCTATTGAAGGTACTGGAGGGATAGATATTGCAAACAAGGCTGAGAGTATGAGAAATATATCACTCCAGAACTTTTGAACTACCGGACAATCCCACCAAGTGTGTAGATAGGAGCCAAGATCACCACAGCCACGAAAACATAATGAGGAGTAATTGGGGGCAAATTTTGCAACTCTGGAAGGGACCAAATACCAGCGGGTGAGTACTTTGTAATTAGTTTCCAAAGCTGTTATGTTTTGTGAGGAGGATTTTGTATTATTCCAGATTGCAGCCCAATCAGATATTTCAAGATTAAGATTGAGATCTGCCTCCCATTTAGCTACATAAGAAGGAGGGTCAGAAACAGGTTTAGTGATGAGTTGAGCATAGAGGTTAGAGATCAGTCCAATTGCATGGGGATCATTTTTACATTTGGTTTCGAAGTGTGATCATTTATTAAGTTTGGTTCTGCTTTGGATACAGGGTGTAAAAAAGTTTTTAATCTGCAGATATCTAAAAAGCTCAGAGTTTGGAAGACCATGTTTTTCACATAAATCTGGGAACGGTATAAAGGTAGTCTGGGACGTCAGATCATGAAGATGGATTAATTTAGAGTTAGTCCAGGCTTTAAAAGATTTGGGGAATTTCCAGGCAGGATAAAAAAGGGGATTTTTAATAAATGATAAAAGTGGAGTGTGAGGAGATTGTAGCTCATTTGTTATTTTAAATCTGTTCCAAATAGTTAATGAGTTTTTGGTAACTGGGTTAGTGATTCTTTTATGATCAGAAGGTCTCAGCCATAAAAGATTGGAGATAGAATAAGGATCGCAATCTATTGATTCTAGAGTTACCCAAAGAGGAATTTCCGAGGTTGCATGGTATTTGGTTAATTGTGCTAGTTGGGCCGCGTAGTAGTAGGTAGATAAATTAGGAAATCCCAGACCACCTTTACATTTAGGGAGGTAAAGAGTATGTTTAGGTAAACGGGGTTTAGATGTACCCCAAACATATTTTGTTATTCTACTTTGTAGTATTCTTAAGAAGTATGCCGGTAGAGAGATGGGTAAAACTCGAAAAAAGTACAGAATTTTGGGAAGTATAGACATTTTAATAATATTCATTTTACCTATCCACGATATAGGAAGAGAAGACCAATGTGTTAACGAAGAGGTGATATGGCGTAATATAGGTGGGTAATTGGCTGAGAAGAGTCCTGTAATATGAGACGTGAGGTTGATTCCCAGGTAGGGTAGACGCGTAGTGGACCAGGAAAAGGGAAGGGATACCTGTGCTTGTTGTAATTCTGAGGAAGATAAGGAGATATTGAGTGCTGAGGATTTTTGCAGATTGACGTGCAAACCAGAAATACGGGCAAATTGGTCTAACTTCTGTATTAAGTTAGGAGCAGAGATATGGGGAGAGGACATAAAAAGTAAAATGTCGTCAGCAAATAAGCAAATTTTATGCTGATGTCCAGCTATCTCAAGGCCTTTAATAGATGGATCAGAACGGATAGATTGAGCTAAGGGTTCAATGAGAAGGGCAAATAGAATTGGGGAAAGAGGACAACCTTGACGGGTTCCTCGAAGGATGTTAAATAGGTTGGATTTATAACCTGCATATTTCACATAGGCTTTGGGGTGGTTATACAGTGACGAGATCCAACTAAGGAAGTGGGGGCCAAATCCCCAGCGTTGTAGGACAAATTGGAGGTAGGGCCATGATACAGTATCAAAAGCCTTTTTGATGTCTAGGGATAACAGGCAAAGAGGTATCCGTCTTTTTTGGGCAATATGGGTAAGTAAGGCCACTCTACGTACCGCATCACCAGATTGGCGTTTTGGGATAAAGCCTACTTGGTCCTTGTGGATTAAAGATCCTATTATATTATTTAAACATGTTGCCAAAACTTTCGCTAAAAGCTTTATGTCCAAATTAAGTAGAGAGATGGGTCTGTAATTGGAGGGAGCTGATTCATCTGAATTTGGTTTAGGGATCATGGAAATAATAGCTGTCAGTGTTTCAGGTCGGAAGGAATGCCCAGAGAGTATAGAATTGAAGGCTTCGGTCAATAGTGGGGTTAATATATGTGCAAATTTCTTATAATACATGGCTGAAAAGCCGTCTGGGCCTGGACGTTTATTTAGCTTAAGAGATTTTATTGCCATGTTAATTTCATCAGTGGTTATAGGGCTTTCAAGGCTATCCCGGTTGACCAAGGGAATAGATGGAAGTGTGATGTGGGAAAAAAAGGAATCTGCAGAGGCCTGATTTAGGGGTTCTTCTTTATTGTATAATGTGGCAAGATGTTTTTGGAAAGTGTGAAGAATTTTTACTGGGTTACTGGTGTAGGTGTCGTGGGACAATTTTAGACGTATCGGTTTGGAGGAGTGTATTGATTTTTTAAGGGCCCGGGCAAGGAGTGTCGTAGGTTTATTGGCTTTAAGATAGAATGAATGCCTATATTTACTTAGCGTTTTAACAGCAGAGTTTGAGAGAAAAAGGTCAAGGTCTAGACGTGCTCTATCCAGGTGTGATTTCGTAGTAGGATTAGGGTTTGCCTGAAAGAGTGCATGGGTTGAGTTAAATTCTGCCTCCAGTTTATGTTGGAGCAGCCGTTTTTCCTTTTTGAGGTATGAGGCTTTTTGAATACATGCTCCACGGAGCACTGATTTATGAGCCTCCCACAATGTCAGAGGAGAGATATCAGAGGTTTTATTAAAAGAAATATAATCTTTTAAGGCTGTCTCTAAATCTGCATAGTGGGATGGGTGGGATAGCATGAAGTTATTTATCTGCCAAGTGGGGTCTTGTGCTTTTGGAATTGCAGAGGTGAATGAGGTTAACACTGCACTATGATCGGTCCATGTGAAGGGTATAATGGAGGAAGAGAGAAGTTCAGGGGCCATAGGTACATTTATAAGTATGTGGTCTATTCGGGAGAGTGAATTGTGAGGATGTGAGTAGAAAGTAAATTGTCGCTTAGCTGGGTTTGCTTCTCGCCAGGTATCTAATAAGTGATGTTGCTGGAGTAATTGTTGAAATGTGCTTTTACCGGAGATAGGTGTGCTAGGAATAGGGGATTTGTCTAAAAATGGATAAAGGACTTGATTCGAATCTCCACAAATTAGTAGCGTGCCAGTTTTATGAGTTTCAACTACCTGTAACAAGTGAGAGAGGAAGGATGAAGGGGTTTTATTTGGGGCGTAGTATGACACCACAGTAACTGGAGAGTCAGTTATATGCCCAGTAAGTATGAGATACCGCCCTTCAGGATCTTTGATCTCTGTCTGAAGTGAGAAGGGAGTTGTGCGATGAAACGCTATCAGTACACCACGCTGCTTTGTGTCAGCCAAGGCTGTAAAAACCTGAGGGTATAGAGAGCCAAAATATTTGGGAGCGGAATTTTTAGTAAAGTGGGTCTCTTGGAGACAAATTACATGTGCCTTTGTTGAAGCTAGTGAGCTAAATGCTTTCGTGCGCTTTTGAGGTATGTTGAGGCCTTGCACATTTAAAGATAAGACATTTAAGGGGGCCATTCACATATCAAGAAATCAATATAAACATACAATATATATGCAAAATATTTAAATATACTTACCCCGGGGAGGAGCTGAGTTCTAAAAGAAAAGATAGAAAAGATGGAAAAAGAAAAGATAGGAAGAAGAATCATATAAGCATTTAATGATAAATCAAGTATGCAGAGAGTAATTAAAAATACGGCGTACTGGGCGAGTAGAAAATACAAACCCAGAGGCCAAAAATCTATCCAAGGAAGCCCCTCCAAAAACAGATAGGAGGAGAAACCCAGGGCAGAGTAGTGGGGAGAGCAGTAACTAGCTCTCAGGACCGCAACAGCCACTTAATCATTTATTGAAAAAAAGAAAAATGAAGAAAAAACTTTTAGCACCCGTCTATATATAAAAAAAAATTATATATGTGGTGTAGGGTAGATTCAAGGGGAAAAAAAATTATGTAACAGCGAACTTGCTTAAATAGGGATGAACTATAAGTAATAGTGCTGATAATGGCCGATAGGCCTTCACAAAAAAAGGGGGGGGGGGGAAGGAAAATTGAGCAATCTCAGAGCTCCCGTGGAGAGAAGTTCCAAAATAAAACATGAAAAAAGTTGTTACTCAGTCCATAGTGTCTGCAGGATTCCTGTCAGGCGAGTTGAAGCGAAAGCGTTTAGTAGGACTGTGATGATTTCCATTGCTTTTGGAGTTAGAAGTTTCATTTGCTTTGTAGGATGAAGTTTGCTTGTGTAAAGTATCTGACAAGGAGAATGATCTGTCCAATAGGTGAAGGTCCTGTAGTACCTTTTGCAATTCGTCAGCAGATTTACATCTATATTTTGAACTTAGGTGTGTAAACCGTATGGAAAATGGAAAACCCCATTGATATAATATTTGGTTTTGCTGTAGGATCTGAAGGAGGGGTTTCAGTGCCCGTCTTTTAGCAACCGTAGTTGGAGACAAGTCAGTAAAAATTTGATATGGATTGCCTTGGAATATAAGAGAGTCTTTTATACGGGCTGCGGCAAGAAGCTGTTCTTTTGTACGGAAATAGTGAAGTTTCACTATAATGTCACGCGGTGGTCCTGTAGCTTTGAGAGGAATCAGAGCCCTATGAATTCTGTCTATCTCCAGGCGGTCAATAGTGATTGATGGCTGCAGCTCCTGAAATAGGGCAGTTACTGTGGACTGGAGATCAATAATTGCCTCAGGAATTCCACGAATGCGCAAGTTTGAACGATGGGCCCTATTCTCAAAGTCTTCTAAACGCGAGTTTAGGATGAGATTTTCTGCTTTTAAATCCTCTAGTTCATGCAGGTGGGACTGTACATCAATTTCCATGTGATCTACTCTATCTTCTAGGTCAGAAGTGCGCTGACCTAATTCCCTAATTTCCTTTGACAAACTGCTTGTGATGTGGTCTGAAGTTTTCTTAAGTGCCTTCTGAAGCATCTTTTCAAATTGCTTTAATATGTTTGGGTTAATGGTATCTGTGTTGGTGACCTGTACTGGGTCAGTATATTCATAGTCATTATCATTATCTGTGTCATTCTCCACAAGAGCAGCCTGGGACCGCTGTTTCTGCTGTCTTTGTTTAGCAGTTTGTGAGGTGCTTGTGTGAGGAGAAGGGGGAGGTGCCATTTTCAATGCTGCTCTGGGCTGACTGACTTTGAAATTAGATGTTTTCCTGTTCAAGCGGGCACCCCTTCTAAACATAAATAGACTCTTTTGTCTCACCAGCTGTTCCCACACCTGGTTCCACCGGGA